>PNEQ01120796.1:0-12393 GCA_003012365.1 Medauroidea extradentata
GAATATCTGGCAACAGTGACACCTGGGTTGCGGTGAGGATGTGCTGGAAGGTGTTAGAGCTAATATCTGGCAACAGTGATACCTGGGTTGCGGTGAGGATGTGCTGGAAGGTGTTAGAGCGAATATCTGGCAGCAGTGACACCTGGGTTGCGGTGAGGATGTGCTGGAAGGTGGTAGAGCGAATATATGGCAACAGTGACACCTGGGTTGCGGTGAGGATGTGCTGGAAGGTGTTAGAGCGAAGATCTGGCAACAGTGATACCTGGGTTGCGGTGAGGATGTGCTGGAAGGTGTTAGAGCTAATATCTGGCAACAGTGACACCTGGGTTGCGGTGAGGCTGTGCAGGAAGGTTGTGAAGTGACGATCCGGCAGCAAAGACACTTGAGTTACTGGGCTGGTGTGCCGGAAGAGAATGGAGTGACGCCGATAGCAGGTCGGTGACTCTGCGATCCCTTTTCGTCGGTGGAAGGCGCGCACTGTTGCGTTCAAACTATTGTTCCGGATGAATTTGCCTTCCCCCCTCTTTCCTCGCTCTTCACCTGTCCGCAGACTGAACGTATTATGCAACGTAGAAGGACGTGGAGTGAGGCGAACTGAGCGAGGAAACACAGGAGTTACTCGCATGTGGGTGATGATGGAAGATGGAAGGGGGGATGGGCAGGTCACAAGAGTTCTCTCGCCATGACCCGGCGAACATGTAAACGGATACGAGCACATCCACAAAGCATGGACGGGTTCTCTATTGTGACGTTCTCATGCTGGAAGCTTAGTTTACCGATAACAGCGCTCGTGTGTGTAACACTGAGAGACTGTGAGAGCCTCACAACATTCATGTATTTGTCGATATTTCTTGTACTTAAATCACTTTGTACTGCCTCTGTGTTCACGACGTGAAGTTGACACAGTACAGATGTGACGATGTTTGTGGAGCGAAACTAAGCAATCGCTGACTTAAAACTTCCTAATTTGAAAAAGGTAGTGACGAAGTTATAACTGAAATTTTGGCTCCCGGGTAAAACTCATCTAAATATCTCTACTGCTGAAGCTACACCCCCCCCCCACCCTAGGGTCAAGATTCATTGCTCAAGCATAACATCGTATTCAAAATTGGATGTTTTTTTTTCGGCGGGTATACACTTAAAGTATATATCAACGTTACACATATAAAATATTTTGTGGATTCTACAAAATATTTTGTGGTTATTTACGCTGCAAAATTTGTTTTCCTGTCACAAAAAAAATTATGTTCTCACCACTAAAATATTGTAGCCACCACAAAATTATTTTGCAGGGAAGACTACCTACACATTTTTTCTTAAGAGCAGGTATATGCTCTGTATATATTTTTTAAATTTCTGACGTTGTTTACGCCAATATGATAGTGAAAAAATATTTTCTTAATACTATAGTCTTTCATATACTTAAATAATATGATTGTAAACGTTTACACGTAAATATGTAACAATGTAGAAATTCACGCATTTGTGTACATGAATTGTAAACAAAAGTTTGACTTTTCCCTTCATAGAATTTGATAACTATGAGAAGAGTTTAGCTGTTGTGTCACAAGACTTTTAATCGTAGAACCAGATACCTCAAAACGTGAATGGACCTTACTGGGCACTCTCAACAGTTTTTGTCATCCACTTGAATTAAAACCGTATCTCTTAACCTGTAATTCGATAAAATAACATTACGATTACTAAGACCGGTTAAACACGTTCCGTTTATGAAATCTATTATTTTAGGGTCAACACTGCTTTATTTTTTATGCAGTACGAGGAAGCAAACTGCAAGCTCAGCTTATACATTGAGTATAATATTCTTTTACAAATAAAAAAAAAAATTCTCGAAAAAATTTTAATGTTTAAGTGATTCTCAAACTGAATGGAAATGTCTGAAATTCATATGTCTAAGTTGTTTCTCCCTATGACGATATATTTACGTATTTAGGATGTGCAACAGTGCGCAAATGTGTACGTTAGTTTGAATCTACATTGTTAGGAGCAATGTTAATTAATAAATGTACGCGAATAATTTTCAGCGTGTGAAAGAAATTCAAAAGCAACCATAGCCGATAGTTACTTGTTTCAAATGATGTAAAGTTATGTTCAATTTATCCTACCGCGGAATTAAATGCAACTTCAATATAAACTCACAACGCTATATACAGAGCGCAAAACTCTTCATTTGTCACATGCACTTAATACGGGACATTTTTTTTGCCCGAGTTGTTTCGTATAAAAAGAGAGAGAATGGATAATTTTGTTACTGGTCGCACTGAGAGTTAGGCTTGGTTTCGCTGAAAATATTCGTTAACACGGCATAATGAAGTGAGCAGGGGACGTGATCGAATTAGCGGCCAGAGAGAGGCGGCCAAATAAAAACACGAATTTACTCCTAGCTGGTTTCTGCTCTGGCTGTCGCATATACGCTGTTAGCCATGTTTCCAAGCTTATAACCAGCCTCTATAGCGCAGTCGGGTAGACGTCGGTCTACAGCGCGATAAATCATGAGCTTAAATCATGGCTCGAGCACGGCTGTTGTGTTGTCATTTCGTTTCACTTCACCCTCATAGGCTCTTAAGACCACGTTGTTATGGGGGAGAGTTAAACTATTTTATTGTATTCACAATTTTTGAGCCATAATCTTTATTTAAATTGTATTATCAATATTTTCTCTTCGACAAAGCATAGGATATATTCTTTGGTAAACTGCTTGACATAAATATTAATGGATTCTTTCACAGATCATTGCAAGATAATTCTCGAAAGATAATCTATAATTCTCTTGTTATGATCCTGCACGACAAATTAATGAACGTGATACGAGTTGAGACATTTGAGAAACTACCCACTTTAATTAATTTTGTAACACAGAGAGCGCCCACTGTAATTTTAACGTGTAAAGTGTCGTGTACATGGATAAATAATATAAATGCCGTATCCGTCTTTCATCAGAGTTACACGTCCCGTGTGCAGTGGATTGCCTACCTATCTGGCCACGCGCTTTCTGTTTCGAATGTCGCCAAGGATTTCTCGCAAACAGTTCACTTGAGAGTGATCGGACAAGGCTCCTATTTTGTTTCTTTAAATGTGCTGATTACTAACAACATAAAATAAATCACTAACAAGTGTTCGTTAATTAGTTTCGTGCAAACTCAGGGTGGCAACCCCCATTTACACAATGAAGGGAGTTGATATTTCTAACCACATTTCCCGAGGTGAATGATCTCCATTATACAAAACCGTATTCGCCGATTTGTTGCTTAATCGCAATTAGTTTCTAAAATATTTAATTTACATCATTTCAAAATCCGACTTTTGGAGGCGCACAGCTCCCTTAATGATCAATTTCGGAAAAAGTGATTCTTACATTTTCGTCTCATTTTGTCGGTGTTATTCAGACGCACCCAGTACGTATGTGTATATATTCATATATATAATATATGTATATATTTTAGAAAACGAATTGCCCATAATTTAACGAAAGATTTAGTTACAAAGCAGAACTGAGTATCCATGATATTACGAAGATTTCTGGATAATTTTTGACATGTACCATTTCCGTAATTTCACGGAAATTTTTCATAACAGCGTGTACAGAGGTTCGGCTAATAGCAGAAGTACATTCGAAATCTGTTCAGCGCACGTGTGTTACATCTGCATAAGAATAGCATTCAAAGAACTTTTCCCATGTAGCCAGCCTATAGATTATACCCGTTTCCGTTCCTCCAATAAATGTTAACATATTGTTACCTTAATGTAAAAGCTCGTAACTCCATATTATGAAGATGGGACATTCGAGCCCTTTTAAACCGCTATAACAAGGTATTTACAAATAAATATTGTTGAAAGTAGATATAAAAATTTCATTTATAATATTGTTGTACAAAATCATGGATTTTTTCTCAGTGTGAGGGAAATAAAATAGTTTTTCTCTCCTTTTTCTGAATGGATGCGAAATGGAGTTACGATGTTTTATTATTAAGGTAACGATATTTTCTGGCAGTCGAAAATGGCAAAAAATGGGTATCGTTATGGTATTTCTTAGGTATTTAAATCTTGATGCGGGATAAAAACACGACATAGGCTGTTACTATATATTTAGAGATGATGGTATATCGCGAAAATATTTTGTGGCAACATACCGTTGAAAACAGTGTAGTTTGTGACATGCATGGTTGGGTGATATACGTACGCCTGACACAACGTAGCGTCTACAGTAAAAAATAAGCTTAAAATATTGCAATATCGGGAATCTTACTGGCTTAATCAAATAGGACAACAACTACACGTACAAGTGAAAGCCAGCAACATTATTGTAAGCTGAACGTGCGTTGAAACCCTGCAAACAGTCAAGTTTTTCCCTGAATAACCGTCATCTCTAAATATATTTTATCATGTAGTACTCTGTAAACTATAGTGTCACCACTGAACAGCGACTTGTGCCTAGAGGCTAGAGTGAGGCAAGATGCGTGTGTTCTTTCGTCTCTAGCACCCCTTTTAGACCTCGGACTTGCAAACGACATCTACGTAGGCAGCCCCTTTAACGAATTTTGCCAAATATCTTTGACAGCCAGGTTTTTAAAGTGTGTTCGTGAAAGCTGCTGTTAAAAAAGCAATTTAAAGCGAATAAGTAAATATACTATATGCATGTATTTGTACATGAGGTTTGTGTCTATTTTATTAACATCCGAATTTTAGTATATTACATGTTGGCAAAATCGTTTAGCGAATTTTTTTACCAAGCAGTACAATACCATTATGTGTTATTTTAGCAATTAGAATCAATAATAATTACTGGCACAGGTTTCCAGCTTACAGTACTATAGCTCCCCTTCACAATACCTCACGAAACGTATTAATTTTGCGAGCCATGGCGGAGGATAAATTGGTATGCAGGCAAAGCCATATATACACCGGACGAAAACTGAACGTGGTTGGAGTAATTTCACCGGTTTCCTCGCAGCCAGACCATCACTTACACTCGGCCGAGAGAGCGAGTGATCGTAATTCATTGTTACCCTGCTAAATGCCGCTGCAGATTTCCACAGAGAGTTGCGGCTGATTAGCAGGCAAGATTACCACGCCAAGCTCCCGTCCGGCCATTTCCCAAAACATCGCTGCCGCTGAAATACTCGAGATTTGTAAGCTCACCTGAAATATTCCGGGAGGCGAATCCCTCTAGAAAATGGCGACCATTGTGTAGTTTAACTTACAGCCTACATGAATTCGTAGCGTGGATATCCCCATTTGAAACTCGAGTTTATAATTGTTTTTGTTTGGAAGCTATCGAAAACGACTATGAATAAAACGTTTTTCTCAAACAATGTTTAATGTTATCGAAATCTGACTAATACAAAAAATAATTAAAACAGCCTGTCTACATAAAAAATAAAGCGTTAGCCACCGAATAATTAGGGACCCCTGTTTGTCGCGAAAATAATTTTGCCCCACTTTGTGTCAGTGCCTTACTTCCACAGCATGCAATTCTGTTTCATGGTTATTGACAGCATGTCTATATAAAGTGACGTATATAATTTGACTGAGCCAATTGCAATAACATTACTACGACAACACACGTCTGCGATTTGCCGGTAGGTTCGTGAGAGTTAAAATATCCAATCACTGATCACGAAGCAAAACTGCGTAAGGCACCGAAACAAAGTGAGGTAAAATTCTTCTCGCGAAACACTGGGATCCCTACCAATAATACAGAGCGTGCCAAATTAGTTGGCGCGTAGCAACAGCTGAGAACAGGGTGACATTCCCAGATTCGAACATCAGGCCATTGCATAAACACATAGTAAATCCAGGGATGAAAGGACTGACCCCGAGTACAGTAAAGGCGTCCTAATAAGATAATAATAGTATATTTTATGCAAGAAACCACCTGCTCGCTATCCGCCAACCTATGTGATGCACGCTTGTACACACAGCTCTTCCGCTGTCATGTGTAAAGTCACAGATTTGCGGTGAAATGAACTTCGTCCTTGCCTTGCGTTCAGTGCACAGATACGATTTATAGTTGTTGGCAGTGTCACTCACTTGACTGTGCCAACCAGCATAAGGTTCCTACGACACCACACGTCTCTGATTTGACAAGTGAGAGTTAAAACATATAATCACTGGCCATAGAAGCATAACCTGCAGATGTGTACAGAATGCATTGAAGCATGCTGCTGGACAATTCTTTTCGCAAAAAATCAGGGGCTCTGGTCGTGTGTTGTGGCCATTTGATGCGGGCGTGTACCCAGTACGTACTACTGAAAAAAAAAACAGTAAAAATGCACCATGTAAATATATCAGCATTGCGGTTCTAACCCTGGACCTCATTTACATGGATATATTACGAGGATAATGTTAATTTAAGCTATGTTTTATATGGTGTGGATATCAAATAACTAGAGGCACGATTATTTTGCGTATTGATTCTAGGTCAGGTTGAATGCCAATAATGTACACTTCACTCCTCCTTCTGTGATAAGACGACACCTGTTTCAACACATCTTTGATGACTGCAAGCCAGTGATAAATGAGGAAACAAGTCGTGGTGGTAACACGTGCTACGGTTAGAAACCAATGTATATTTGACTTTGGCCAGTGTGTGTATAGGCATGAGAAGTCTACGCTGTTGCCAGATTAATACGCGAAATACTCGTAATCAACGTAAATCTATGATCAAAAATTCGTGGTTGTATGCAATGCCGATTACGATATTCCTGCTAACACAGAATCTCCCTTATATAATTATTACATGTAAGTTGCTGTACATAACTGTCACAACGTTTTTACTTGGATTACCTCCAGAATTATTTTGGGCGATTTTCCGACTAGTCAGTCTATATGCTGACCCTGGATGAATTCAGCCACATATTAGGATTTATCCGCTCGTGAGGATTCCACGCGGGCGATATTATTTTCTGTATTCTGAACGTCCAGAAATTTGCGTTCAGGCCACGAAAATACTCGATGAAACTGATGGTAAAATTCATTGCGACAACATTCCGCAACCCGGAAATTTACACAGAGAAAATTATTAGCTGCAGTCAACCATACGCACGTTTTTACACGACAAAAAAATAATATGAGATACATATAGCGTCAACGTGTGTTTTGTTGGTATAACGCATAGTAATGCACAACCAAAAAACGCATATACGGATGTTTTACCTAACACTTTTATCACTGTAGTGCAACATTTGGCAACATTGAAGTGACATATATTTTTAACACACGAGCTATATTAATATTTTTAACCGGTTAGCACTACCATGACACGTCTGAAATATGACTACCAATTTATGATTTTAACAAATTTATAACTTTGCAAATGGACAAGGTTAGCCCTAAATTTGTTAGAGCTAAATTTTTGTAACCAGCGACAACATAAATACAGAAATTGGGAAATAAGATACAAGGAGATTATACCAAATTAAATCCAGACATAAAACAGTTTACTTATGATTACAATTAGTTTGGCAAAAATTACGAGGTGTAAACATGGCAATTTTCGAAGCGGTATTTTTACACTGTTACCATTCGACAATGGTCTTTATGGAAATGTAGAAAACACTTTTATTAGTTAAACTTTTTCGTTTTTGCTACAGAAAACAGTTCTTTGCCGGCTAGTATTTATTTATCAACATTAAATTGCTTCGCTACATTCGTATACAATATAGCGTGAGCGGCTGGTTTCACCATTCCATAGGTTAAGATATTCGCTACCAGTTGTCGGCCATTTTGCTTTGCATTTCCCATAGACGGAATAATAGTCATACAACAATTTTACGCACTGTTCTTCACCCTTTCCCCCTCACCTAAAATCAAATGGTAATGCAGTATAATGAAAAAAAAAAAATGTGAACAGGCAAGGGTGCAGAATAACCACGAGGAAATATCATAGCATGGAAAAGTACGCAATACAAGCCAAAATAGCTTCTAGTCCAAAATATTTTTTGTTCTTTGTGGTTGGAAATCAGATATCATGACCTCTAGGAGTAAAGAGTGAGAGAAATTATAAGCTAATCGTGGGTATAGTGATTTTTCTTGATATTTACTGCCAACGTTAAGACTTCTGACCATGCTTTAGAATCAATGTATCTCAGGTTCTACATTACAAAACGCCAGTTAAGAATAACATGTTATGTAAGCCAACCAAGTCATTTGTTATACTGTGTCTTGTATAACTTTGGCAATAACTGTTAATATTTTGCAATATGTGTCACAGTGCAGAACTTTTTAGTTCTAAAATGAACTTAAGATGTTCATTTCACCATTCCAACTATAAATTTTGTCTTGTATTGTGGCTCATATTACAAAATATTAAAAGTTATTGCACACACCTAGCTGCAAAATTTTACTGAATTTATGCGGAACAGAATATATGTCCTATCAACAGTTCTAACACGTTACGAAGTTTTTTTTACAATTCCTGCTTTAAACGAGTTTACAGTCTCTATTTAACGTACCTTTAAAGTATTTTTTTTACAGAGATGGGGTAAAACTATTTTAGTGTATAGGAGGAAATTTAATAAAAATCCGAAAGCAGAAGTGATTGGATTTTATAATGTAGGAATAATTCTGTCTACTTGCACTCAGGACGGATAGCTAATAACACATATTTTTTAAAAATTTTATTCGTTTTACAGTTTACGGGTATATTTCTTTCCTTATGAACATTTTTTCATACCAGAAAAGGACTCCGAAAACACCTATTTTTGTCACTTCTGACAGCGAGGAAATCATCTTGCGAGAATATTGCATAGCCTGAAATGGGCGTAGATGTGTTTAATCTTCTTTGAATGCTATTTATATTCAGCAATCTCTCAGACATGTTGAGCAGTATCCGAATAATATCAGCCGGAGCTCTGCACGCTGTACGGGGATCTGAGCAGGCGGTCAATTTAAGAAAGAGTGTTAGACAATGTTACAGTATTTCCAGTTTTTGAGCAATAACATTTATTCAAATTGTATTATCAAAATTTTGTCTTCGACAAAGCATTGGTAAACTGCTTGACATAAAAAATAATGGATTCTTACATAAATTTGTCATACAGTATCACTGCAGGAGAATTGTTGAAAGTTAATCTAAAATTCTCTTGAAATGATTATGCATGACAAATTAATGAAAGATTCCATTATTTTTATGTCGAGCAGTTTACCAAGAATATAAGTTATCCTGTACTTTGTCGAAGAGAAAATTTTGATAATACAATTTAAATAAATGTTATGGCTCAAAAACTGCAAACACAGTAAAATTGTCTAACACTCCCCCTTAAACTAGGGACTCACATCACGTTTGATTTTCCTGTACCGTCTATCAGACTGCCAAACATTCGTTTTCTTGCACGAAACAACTGCCGTAGCAAGGCGAATTTCCGTACGTGCAGTATTTCATATGTGTGTTTACCTGGACCCATCAATTTATAACTGGGCTCGTTCGTGGCTCTGCTATTTGTTATACAAATTTCGAAATTTCACTGGTTTATTCACGAGCCCGTCCAACTTGGGAGCGTGTCTGCTTACGAAAGGCAACTAGGCACCAGCTGAAGTCAGCTATGGACGCCATGCTGTCCTCGATATGACGGAGCTTTATGCCAATCCTGCTCGGGCAGCGCTGGACAGGTCTCTGGTGATGAAGTCCCCGACTTCCAATCCAATTTTGCGTCCCGCTGTGACCCCTGAAACTCTTTCCCCGTTCCATCTCGCCGACTCTCGCTTCTTTTCACGTCTGTCCGGGAATTTCCAGTTGTCCTAGAGGAGCGCATCACATCTCCAGGCAAACCGTCTTTGACGTCTGGACAACCAATCTGACAGGGGGAAATTATTTATTTTTCTCTCCAGAAAACTTACACCAACTGACGGAGTAAAGTTATGATTCAAATAACTATTTTTTCGTGTTCCTGTTTATCAAAAAAAGTAACCCTTAAACCAACCAACACCTACCAATATAAGCGTATTAGCCGTTATCAATACAAAATTACGCAAAATTATATTGTAAACAACACAACGCCTAACCTAATCAGAAGGACGAACAACTAAGATAAGGAATCGCGACTTGCTTTCTGGTAATGTTTAGACTTGTAAGCTATCTTTAGAATAACTGTGACAACATACCTACGTAATTATGTATTTTTAAGAACAGTATCTCCCTGACATTACATTTTTTTATTAAATTAGTGCAAACAGACATAAATGAAGGCGTGAAAAAATTAATCAACGCATTTTGACAGTCGGTTTTTAGAAAATTTGAAGTAGGAACTGTATTTAGAATATATAAAAGCCACAGCAATAACTGGTTTTTCTGATAAGTCGTTTCACTTCCACATTTTCGCCGCGCGTTGAATGCTTAACCTTTATATGAATCATGCACTTTCTAGGGAGATGCTTTCATATTTACATACACCAGGACTATGCTTTCCAAACCGTAGTTTTGGAACGTAGACATGACTGCACAAATAAAAATTATTTCTTAAAGTAGTTTACGTTTAAAAGTTAAATTCTAATACGAGAATTCTTATAAAATGAAATCTTGCGTTGAATAAAAGCTCTGCTTAAGCGATTATCGTAACAAAAACTGCCTAATTTTTCTTAAATTTTGGATTGAGAAAGTTAAAATTCTTAATACGCTACGTTTTGCAACAGCCTTATGGCAAAATCCTGATATTGGTTTCCATGCTACTACCAGTAGGAGTCTAATCAATGATCGAACACACTTTTCTAAGAGCTGGTAAGCAATGGTTTCAGAAACCCAATCCAGTATTTTAGATTTCTGTGAATTAAGGCATCATATAACCAAATGAGCCAATGAAGGTGAAAATATATTGGCATCAGACATATAAAACCCTGAATACATAATAGTGTCTTACTACTGACCACAGAAAACGATGAAATCACGATTGTCAAATAATTTAACTAATTCGTGTAATATATTATACCATAGATTATAGCTTACTTGTGACTAGCACTGTGAGGTGCCGATTAAAAACTTAATTTGGCTGAAAAGTAAGGTGATTGCCGAACAGTAGAATGTCCAGAAAACCCTTGAAGCGGCATGTCAAAGTCAACGCAACAGTGCTAGTCCAATAAATCAACTCCCGAAAGAAACTAAGAAGTTAAATATCTAGAAGACCCATTTTCTTACAACAAAATTTGGACTCGCATTCAGGAAGATACGAGTTCGAGCCCAAGTTATGGGCATTCCGAATTTCGATTTCTTGTAGTTTCCCAAAATCGTTTCAGGGGAAAGTTGGGGGTGGTTCTATTACATAGGCCATGCCCGAGTCTTTTCTTGGTTCCTATTCTGGACTAAAGTTCTGCGTAAACCATCTCTGATCACATCGCCGTCGACGAGATGTAACGAAAAAAAGTAAACATGGAAAAAAATTACAAGATATTAATTTAGTGTAGCTTTCACTTCGCGTAATATTTTTGGTAAGCACTTTAAACGCGTTTTTAATAAATAAGTAAACTATTCTTCCGGTAAAAACTATATAATAATTCGCTAAGCAGCTACTGGAATTTATTATTCAAGGGCTTGTTCCTGAGTTTTTTTTCAGACTGGTGACAATAACTCAAATATTTTTTAACCAAAAGCTTTGAAAAAATTTGAGACAATGTGCAGTCACACGATGCACAATACTGTGGATGCGTTTTAAAAATAATGTACCATTGTTAGCAAAAAAAAAATTTGCTTAATTTTTGCTTACTTTCACGACAAAAAAACATGGTAATTTGGGTGATGAAATCTAGAAAACCGATCAGTGCATTTATACAAAAGAGTTCAGCTACAAATTATAACATATATGTGTCAAAACTGTGGAGCAAAATTTTGATACGAATATAAGGTAGCAATTAAAAATAAAAAATATTTTCGAAATCACTGCAAAACTCGGTAACAAGGCCTTTATATAAGGGTAAAACGTGCGTTTGTATACTTAAAAGTGTAAATGACATTTTCCCTTGCTTAAATGACGCATATACACATATTGGGTACTATAACGTTTAAGATAATTGTTCTAAAACTAAATAACCTCGACTAATTGATAATTCGTAGATACTCATCAATCATTTGCAGTCCTTCTGGTACTAAGGATACATAAGTACAGTATAGGCAGTTCGGAATAAAGTGAACACTCGAAAAAGCCCTGCTAAAGATCTATTTCCAGCCAATTCGAATCTTTCCGCGCGTAACGGCTAACGACGGGAAAAGTCTAACCTCCTGGGACTCGTCACTTGATGTTTGCGCGTGTAAGATAAATTGTTCAGTCGATAGGTACATATATAGTTTGATAAAAAAGAAGTTTATTAATTATACAAAATAAAACTATTTCGCTGTCGGTTGATTTTGTTTCAGTATTGTTGTATTTAAATACGAATAAACACGGA
>PNEQ01120803.1:0-16416 GCA_003012365.1 Medauroidea extradentata
CGTCACCAAGATGTCTTCACCAGTCTCTCTCCACAGGCGTAGCACCTTCCTCTAGCACTTCCAATAGCGAACTCCCTCAAATGTGCCGATTCTGTGCTTTTATACTAGCCCAGACAGTCGGTTATTCCCCGCATTACAGGGGTCTAAAAATAGATATTTCATCATGTTTCGGATGTGCTAGCAGTCACCTCCGCCGCCCTCGAAGGGTTAAGACACAGTTGGGACAGGTATCTATGACGTAGGTTCGGCGGTTTTCCCACTATGAGCCACCCGGGCTTTGAGTCATCGGCCAGCCCTCAAGGTGTTACGAAACAGCCGCCGACCACTGGCCTCCAGGAACATGGCACGCAACAATATCTAAATGGGTCAAAATTAATTTCTCATATTACTTCTGCCTGCCACTCACGAAGTTTTGTTTCTGCCACATCAGAATTACAGAGCAGCATACTTTGTTAACAGACAGTTTAAAAGTACCAGTGTAAAAACTAGTCAAATTCTTTCCAACAACAGGCAAATTTTTAACCCTCATATCGTGTAAACACTGAGTAACACTTTAAAGATGAATGTGGATAGGTACAAACAAAAAAAATTAATGTTTTAGCAGCAATGGTTACAATAGAGCAAGGGTGGAAGGGAGGGGGGAGAAAAAGAAAAGGAAGAAGAGTAATGATTGAGGAACATGGTCTAGAGAACATTCTCTTTCTCTGCCATCTACTCTTGATACATGTCAGTTTACAACTACAACATTGGCTTCTCCCCCCCCTCTCCAATAATGATAGCTTCTTTTCCTTTTTTCTATTTACAGTGTATAGTGCACACCCCTGAATTTTTATCAGTTGTTTTACAATAGAAGTGTGCACCATACATGAGTAAATACAGCACATTTAAATTTTGAAAACTGAATTTAATTTACTCATGACTGCAATTACTAAGTTGTTGAATCCTGTAGTATCATCTGAACACCTGATGAAGCAATATAGAATAAGGCACATAGCCTGTAACTAAATATTTAAATTGAAATACGGAAAAAATATTTTATATAAATTTAAGTTAGGTAGAGAGAAGTGCCTGCACATTTCACACAGTATTTTACTGTGCATCTTGTTCAAACTAAACAAAAAACTCTAAAACAACATTTTTTATGAGCCACTATCAGTTTGAAGAATGCAAACTACTATAACTGCTATTGGCTTAACACACACTTTTTTTCACTGTGGACTCTCAAAAATATTTTAAATCAGTTTTCATTTCCACATTCTTTGCATTTTTGTGAGAATATTGCAACAAACTCCGGGTTAGACATTTTCTTCTCATCTACTTGCTGGATAATTTTGTATTTGTTCACGAACAACACGCTGATACTATCCACTAATATTCTTGAATTCTCAAGTAACTGCATGATTAACGAGGCGAGGGTCATCAATAATGTATTGCAAAACCATTAAGCAAAAAATTGTAACCACACGAAAATCCAAGTTTAACAATTTGCATAAGCAAACAATTTGAGCTGGGCTCAGCCCGATTTAATGTATGTCTGCCCATATTGCGTGCCCCCCCGCGACTTCTAGTATCTGAGTGTAGCCGAACGATTACCTGTGACTTGGCCTCTTGTGACGTCGTCTTTGACGTAGCCCGCCCCTCCTCTCTAGACCTTCGGTCGTCTTCGGCGGACGTCGTGCCTCCCCACCCCGCCTCCCTTCTCTCTCCCTCCTTCCCGGGGGGAGTCGGTTCCTCGTGGCCGGAGAGGAGGTCAGTTGGTAGTGAGCTCTTGTGTGGGTTACCTGTTCTTGCTCGCGCCCGCGGCTGCACATCCTCGTTGACTGGTAAGTGTTGGTTTCACTTCGCGTTTAACATATTTCCTTTACTTTCGTGACTAGTCTTTTTCTACACTGTCCGCGGGGATGTGTCGTCGCGGTTGGGAGGCAAGTATGGGGCGAGCGTTAGGCTCGTGCCCAGTTGCTTCATTTTTGCTGGTTAATAGCGGCTTTGACCGTTTCAGTTGGTGTATTGGTGTTTTCCATGCCTGTGAGGCTTTGTTTTGTAATATTTGTTGTATCACTGGTATAACAGCGATTATCTATGAATTTTGTAATGATTAAGCCTGGTGTTGGCTCTGTTAATTAATGTACCCGGATTATTTCAGTCAAATATTTTGTGCATTTTATCGGGCCCATCAGTTTAATTGCATTAGCGAGTTGAACCCTTCCCCAGTGTTCATGTTGTGTGCGTTTGACTGCTGAATATGTGTTCACCAAGTCGAGCGGAGGTTAGGGTGAGTGCTCAGGTGTGGGATTGTTCCCCCAGGTATTAACAGCCGTGTGTTTTCACGTGTCTGTATAGAGATTACAGCACAAATTCATAAAAATTGAGTCAACATTGTTTCCAGATTAAAACTTCAAAAATGTGTGGTCATAAATAATTTTTTCCAAAATGAAACCCATAACTTGACTAAATCAGGGCCAAAAAAAAAATGCAACAACAAATAACTAAAAACCAACAACAACACAATCAACAAGCTGGAGAAATAGATCCAGAAGCAAATAAGATTGCAGAGACGACAGCTCGTGACTTGCCACATGTCACATTACAATTTATGCACACTGAAAAAATGGGCAGACAAACTTAGCAGTTATCGACTAACACTAACAGCCAATGGGGGCAGGTTTCTATTTTAAGCAGGGTGCTACTTACAATATAACTGTGGCAAAAAAAAAAAATCGTAAACATAGTGACCAAGAAAAGTGCAAGCAACTTATTTTTCTGGCACATTTCCTAACTGCATTAAGAAATAGCAAATTTGAGAAAGAAACGAACATCACGCGTGATTTATGAAAATAAAATACACACATTTACACTTCCTATTACACTCAGATACTGTGACTGTACATGTAAACAAGTTAAGTCCAAAAATTATTTTACCAGCTAGCTACAGACAGTAAAACAATAAACTCTGTATAATATACAATAGAACCCCGATTTTACAAGAGTCCATAATTCTCGAAAATACTGTCGTAAAATAGAGGATTTTGTAGAATTGGGGTTTTCGTTTTAGCGAGACCCCGATTTAACGAGACCCTCAATTTTACAGCAGTACTGTCAAGAACCTGCACTGTACTAATATCTGACACTGTAAACATAGGTTAAGCTGTAAATAGTTAAAACTGCAATTTCTTTCATTTTTTTCTCATCTTTATTTTTTTTTAAATAAAGATTTTCTGATGGTTCCTGATGATAGCCTCGTAAATTCGCTATTTCGTAAAATCCGGTACTCGTAAAATCGGGGTTCTACTGTACCATTCTGTAAGATACTGCGCTTTCCTTGGAAACTTAAATCTCAATTTCCGAGGTGGATATTTAAGCAAACTGTAGTATTACTTCTCAAACCACTCCTTCTCAAACAAGGAACTTATCAATTTATAAACATTCTATTTTGAGATCATATTAAGAAATTTTCCAAATCTAGTTGTAAACTGTATTACAATTTTTAAAATGCATTTTATAGGCCTAATAATATAGGACAGCAAAAAAGTATGAGTGCCCAAAATGCAAACAATAAAAATTGATTGTAGTTATTCAAAGAATGAGGCAAATATTTACTGTCTCAAACTCAGGGACTTTCGAAATTTTATCGCAGCAAACCTAAATCTGTAGTGAGCACAAATTTGCACAAACATATGTCACAATAACACAAAGCAACTGAAAAACTAACACAAAAAAATTGTACCAAATACAGTCCGACACAAAAGTAATGCACGTGGATAGTATTTGAGACAGTTCACAACATTATTTACAACAGTAACATCAAAACCCTGCGTAACACAATGCAGTACATGCCATTAATTTGTGACTAGATAAATGAGCTAAGTTTGTTATGTTTATCAGACAGTTATGAAAAATGTTAAGACTCTTTTTGTGACATGCTGTATAGTGTGTGTTTCAAACACATTCCAAAGACAACCAACTACCTTCGCTTTCAACTCGCTTTCAACGTATATTTAAACCACAATCAGTCCAGCAGATTAAGAATATAAAAAAATTGTTTGCTTGTGGCCTAAATATACGTTAAAAGTTCAAATACTATCCTGTATTGTAGCGCAAGCTATATTCGCAAATACTGTATCACACTTTTCTTCTCTGAATTAAAACAATTAAATAAAGTAAATCCAATATGGCTACTGATATCCCACCTAAAGGATTGGCCATTTGTAAATTATTTACGGATTTTACATCACACAAAAATTACAAAGCAACAAAACTGTTGAGTGTAGGAGAGTAAAGCAATTTTATTGTCACAAGTGCATAATGGTTTGAAGGAACTTTATTCCACAACAATAAAACATAGCAAACAAACACTGTTTAAGTGTCCAAGATACTCAACTACCTTTGCTATCTAAAGGCACAAATAAATCAATAAAAGTACAAAGATAAAGCTTCTAACCTGAACTGTGTGTTTCAGTGGCACTTCTGCCCTGAACTTCACAACAGGAGCAACAGGCGACCTCGAGTCATGAAGTGGTCTGTTTGAGTCTGGTGGATCATGCTGGCCACTTTCACAATACTGCTGGATTTTCCACGTAAAACACACTTCTTCCAGGAAAGAATTATTGTGTGCACCACACTCCAGCTGAAAAGAATTTCCTTTGTTACAAGATATTCAAAAATTTAACAACACAGAAAACACATATGAAATGCAAATACATGGCTTGAGAAGTGAGGTTTCACTACTAT
The DNA here is from genome assembly GCA_003012365.1 of Medauroidea extradentata. Classification (NCBI taxonomy): domain Eukaryota; kingdom Metazoa; phylum Arthropoda; class Insecta; order Phasmatodea; family Phasmatidae; genus Medauroidea; species Medauroidea extradentata. The sequence continues at coordinate 4,729 of PNEQ01120803.1, forward strand.
TACATTCATAGGTGAACACAAACATAATTCTTACTTCAAACTGTTAAGAGTTACATACAGAAACTTTTACATCAACACAACACAATCTATCAGTTTTCACAGAAACATTTACTTATAAACATGGTTAAATACACATTGATTTTAAGTATGGAGCTCAACTGAAAACAAAAATTATGAGGAAAATTTAAAAAATAGTAACACACATGAATGTTGTAAATAAAAAAAATTGCGGAACAGAGATTTGCTGGTGTAACACAGTATGAATGCTGAGCCATTGACTACCACGCTGCTTAAACACCCAGCTGAGAAGGGTGAGAACAGAATTCAGCCCACACTCAGGACACTTCCCTGCTTTGAACAAGGGTGGTTCACGCACGCAAACCACTCAGCAAGACTACTTGTAACACGTGACGATCCTAGCAGGATGTCAAACATACAGTACTAACACGAGCTGAAGAAATATGTACAAGCCAGGCATCAATTAGTCATATAGGTCGTTCAGGATAAAGTGAGCACTAAAAATTTAACCTTTAAAAATATTGCTAGCCATTACTGCATATACAGTAAACTCTTGATATCCCGGACATCAGGTAACTCTGGCAAAAATTCTGACAAAACTGTTTTTATTTCAAGTCAGTATAACATACATAATTCCTTTAACTTATGAGGTGCTGCAATTACAATGTGTGAGTTCATAATATGCACAAACAATGTCTACAACATGGAATGGGACAAATCTGATACAACATAAGGGGCACTTCGGCAGCCAGACTTAAAAACACTGCCCGGCGTGGCGGAGACTTGGCAACGCAGCCACTCGCGATCGCTAGGATGTCTCTCTCCTGCCCGTTTTCAAGGCCTGACGCATGAGTTAGTGCGCGGCGAGTGATTGTTATCACATGTCCCAAGTCATTTCCACAGTGCTGTACTCCGCGATTTTTACTTGTTAGGAATAGTTATTCTTCACAATGGGGGCCTAAAAGAAAATGCGTAACTTTGACTGTTGCTGAGAAGTTAAAATTGATTAAAAAACTTGAGTCTCACATTTCTGTAGCAAATCTTTGTCTTGAGTACAGTACCGCAAAACAAACTGTGTCTGACATAAAAAAATAAAGAAAATTTGAAGCAGTTTGCATTAAAGTGCAACGCAGAAAAATGTTTTCAGCAGAAAACGTCTTAAACAGCCTAGTGACACAGATCTTGAAGAAGCTGTGCACAAAAGGTATTTACAGCAACAATCAAGTAGTGTCGCTGTGCGTGGTGTAGAGCTGCAAGCAGCTGCTGAAAGACTAGCTGTACGGAATGTTTGGAGAAGCCTTAAGTACTGATACCGGAAGTGTAGAGCCATTTAAAAAGCAACTTAATAACTTACTAGAGGAAGGAAAAATAACTAGGTCACAACTCTACAATGCAGACGAAACTGGCTGTTTTGGAGGTCACTACCAGAAAACACACAGGCCTATAAGCACGAAGGTTCTGCTCCTGGACGAAAACTTAGTAAGGAGAGACTTTTAGCTTTATTGTGTCCAAATGCTGATGGTAGTCACTGCCTTAAATCAGTCGCAGGAAAATTTCGCAAGCCACGTGTCCTCAAGGACACTGCCTGTTCAATACTATGACTCAAAAATGCATGGTTCACACAAGAAATAAACTATTGGTTTCAAAACCACTTCGTGCCTGAAGTGCGGCGATTCCAGGAGGATGTTTTGAAGATTTCTTCAGATGAAGTTAAGGCTTTGTTGCACGTGGACTACGCCCCCTCTTGCCACAAAGTGAGAAGTTTCGTAGTAGTCACTGCAAAATTAAGTGCCTGACACTGCCTCCGATTACGACCTCTCCGATTCAGCCCTTTGATCAGGGTATATCTAAACTAAACAGAAATTGTTTCAAGTTCACGCGACAGTAAATACTTATTAATTACACATCTCACAATATTTTGTAATGTATACAATGATTAGTCTATGCATCAACATACTGTACATCATAACCGCTTTAAAATTTTTAATTCAAGTCAAAACTGAACACTGTACATCATTTTTTTGAACAAGAAAAGTCAAACTTATACTGTTACTTTTTTTTTTTTTAATGATTCTTGCAATGGGGACAATTTAGAAACTAAAGAAGTATTTTGGACATGCGCCATTGCAACAAATGTTGTGTCATTGGTGCTTGGGTGATCATTGGTGTTAAAAAAATTTTCTTCCGTGTGGAATTGTATGTGTTAAACCTATTTTTGCCAGTCGCAAACAAAGTTATTTTGTTTGTCTGTCCGTTTGTGTGTATCCTCTGGTTTACTGTGAGACACCATTTGCTGCAAGGCATATGTCCAAAATACTTCTTTAATTTCTAAACTGATACTGTGCAACGTTGACAGAAAAATAACTACATTTTCTGTAACTGATTCAATATACCGTATTTGTTGGCATTTAGGACGACCCCGCATAAAAGACGAGTCATGGTTTTAAAGGTACAAAATCTTGAAAAAAAAGTAAATTACTAATTTGAAATTCAAGACAGATAAATATCTTTTTCCTTTCACAGAAACATTAAAAATTTAGTTTAAATATTTTCAATGCATTTATTGCTGTCATATAAACATCATAGTAACAAATAACATAGCTACTACTGCCCTCCGGGTGCCCAAGAGCCAAGGAAATGCACCGCAGCGGCCGGCGACATCATCAGTTGCTGGCAGCTGTGCGCGACTTGGCAACGCCGGGCTGAGCACGCCGCGTGCTACATGGCAATACCGGGTTACAACAGCTGCTTTTGCAAGGTCATTGCATTCATGTGTGCTGTTGCCTGCCAGCATAACGCTAGACACTACACACATGAATGTGTGGTCCGGTACCTAGATCCTCGTTTTTCCACCCCGAGAGTTTTGTGTTTGCGAGACAAGGGATGTAAGCATACAAACCTAGATCCTTGTTTTCTCCACCCGAGAGTTGCAGATTGTGAGACAAAGTATCTAGGCGCACGCGCTCCAGTTGCATAGATAGCCGCTTCGCTGCGAGGACGTGTTCTTTATTATGAATGACGTTCATCAAAATTTCGTACTGTAAATTTTTACTTTAAAAACGGGGCACTCGGTTTCATTTGATACGACAAATGCAATTCCTTGAAATATCATACAATTCCACAGCTTACAGCTTAGCTTTCAAACGATTTTTAGGTTACCAAAAATTTTTGCACCTTCATATAAGATAAGTAGAAATTTTTGAAGGCCAAAAATAGGTAAAAATAGTCACCTTATATGCCGGCAAATACGGTACATCGTCAGAGTTCTCGGAAGGAACGTGTTCCAATGAATGAATTCCTTTGAGTTCCTTAATTTATTTTGCGAACGCTTAAGCAACGAGTTCTTTACTTGACATGTGACTGAAGTTCAGAACTTTGCTCTTTTATTTTAGGAACTTGAACAATATTTTTTTATTCTTACATTCGTTTGATTAAATTAAATATTTTTAATGTTAAGTTTATTTGGTATGTTTGTCATTAGTCCAACAACTAAATTATAATTTTGTACAATAAACTAAAAAATAAGTTAATGTTTAGCTATTAGGTTAGCAACAATTCCTTGCTGTTGGCTGTGTCTGTGATGTGCAGTATCTATCTTTACTGCATGTCTTGATGTCTATTAAACTAACAGCCGGGGATTGTTTTGTTTATGCTGGCTTGGCCTCGGGTTTGAAAAGTATTTTATGTACTTTGCGGGGAAGAGTAACAATGTTATTGTAAGTTGTGGTTTGTGCAAGTCTCTTGTTAAAACTTAAAAGGAAATCGTCAGTTAATTTGAACCACAATGTACATGTTAGTACCTTACGTTTTTGTTCTCAGACTGTGTTCCAACTCATTTACCAAATCATATTTCACATAACCAGTGACCTTCAATAACTTGTCTCATATAAATAATCTGCTTGCACTGGAAACAATGCGATTCAACATCATAATTAAGTTAAATTTCTATCCAAAAATTTGGCTATACAGAATACTTCTAATTGTGAAATTTGACTTTCTTTATTTTCATAAATATAAGCTTACTAGGTGTTTAATACATAAACACAGTAATTGAATTTTTCTCAGTCATAAAAAAGACATAATACATTAAGGCTTGGCATTAGTCGCCATATTGAAATATGTTATTTTTCGCTCTTATGAAATTCTGAGAAGAAAAATGTGAAATTTGTTACTATAATATCAATTCGAATTACCTTGCAGTACAGTAAAAGAATTGCAGTTGAACTTTTAACGTATATTTAAGCCGTAGTTAGTAGAGCAACTTTTTTTATATTCTTAATTTGTTTGACTAATGACGGCTTAAATATACGTTATAAGTTCAACTGCAAATCTTTTATTGTAGCACAAGGTAAATAGAATTTAAATTATAGTAACTCAATTTACATTTTTCATTTCAGAATTTCATAAGAGAGAAAAATAACATAATTCAATATGGTGACTGATGCCAAGACTTAAAAATCACTTGTGACTAGATTACGATATGGTTAATGCCGAACATGACAATAGCCTACAACTTTTTGTCATTAGTTAAAATATTCAGAGAGTTACTGAGACACAATAAAAAAAGTAGTAGCTAAAATTTTACTTCGGGAGGAGATTATTTACAAACATTTTATGTTTGGAGAATAAATGTGAATTGCTGTTTAAGTTTCTAATGCGATAAAAGCATTAGATGAAACTGAACTCATTAAGATTATCTTCCACTTCATCACCACTAGTATTTCCTTACCACGGTCGTAGAAGAACAGGTCTAGACACTCGCCTGGAAACTTGACCCCCTTGTTGTTTGGCTGCAGTTCACCAAGTTACCGATAATACTATGTTTTATTGGCGCTGTAATCTGGGCAGTCGGACTCAAACTCCGCCCACTTCCTTTCCACTAAGGTACACAATTTATCAAAACGTAATTTTTTATCAATTTATAAAATACTTCCTTTGCTCATAAATTTAAGTAAAGGCTTCAGTAATCTTTATTTACTTTATAAATTTAACAGTGGAAAAAAGTGGGTGGAGTTTGAATCCGACCGCCCGGATTACAGAGCCAAAGAGTACGACATTCTCGGTAACTTGATGAACTGCAGCCAAACAACAAGGGGGTCAAGCAAAATACATTGGTAGATAGGCGAGTGTCCAGACCTGTTTTTCTATGACCGTGTTCCTTACTAGTTTCACCTGATCTGATGTTTATTTTGATTTGTGAAGTATTTTTGCTGTGATTTTTATGTGAAATGCCAAAAATGCATTAATAAAAATTATTTTACTATGTTAGTAAAAAGATGATGAATTAAACCATTCATATACAAGTAAAGACCTGCATAGTGTTTGTGTAGATAAATTAAATACAGCACACATCATAATATTTATTTTATGTATAGAACTAGTCTCACTTTGATCCTATAGGTCGTTCGGGATAAAGTGAGGACTAAAAATTTAACCTTTGAAAAACATAACTAGCCGTTACTGCACATAATTCAACGTTAACTATAGTTGTCTTGCTGTTTGTACAGTTGGCAGCGCAATTACGCAATATAGTTCTGTGTATTTTCCTATTTAAATACAACAATGCTGTAGCAAAATCAATCAAAATCGAATTCATTGTATGTTATATGATTATTTAACTTTTTTATTTAACTGTTATTTATATGCCTACTGACAGCACAATTAATCTTACACGCGCAATAATTAAGTGAAGTGTCCAGAGAGGTTCGACATTTCCCGTCGCTAGCATTTTAGTTAGCCGTTACGCGCGGAAAGATACGAATTGGCTGAAAATAGAACAATAACGGGGCTTTTTTGAGTGTTCACTTTATTCCGAATCGCCTATAAATTAAATGTCATACATATTTTGTGTGGCAAAGTTGTGCTGTAGTGCACCAACTTTGAACTTTTAGTGGACTCTGGGCTGAGCCACAGCTGTGTAAACTTGTTTCGTGTGGGACCTGCGAGTATGTGTGTGTCACTGAATCGAACTCCTGACCATGTCTGAAGCCTAGTGTGCTGGTTCCTTGGGACCTTCGGCCCTCCTCGGGTCTAGTCGGAGCAGTTCGGGTCTCTCTTCCTTCCATCCTGCCTCCTTCCCCTCCCTTCTCCTCCGTGGCTCCTTCCGCAGTTTACATACTCTCCTCTCTCGGCACCCCGTCGACTTCAGTACTGCTATACGGTGAGTTCACTTTTTCTTTTCTCAAGTAGCTCGAGGTTTTCCGACTAGTCTGTCAGCCCGGTAAGTTGTGAGATTTCTCATCTTGTTTCTTTTTGAGGGCACAACGGTGTTCTTGTCAGTTATTTTACAAATGATTACCTGAGCCAAGCCTCACTGTTATTTACCCGTTTTGCTATGTTATTGGTTGACGTCACGCGATCTTTGCAAGTTTACGGTTATTAATAAATTGTGGCTAGGTAAAACTGACGTCCTGTGAGCTTCTTTTTAATATAGCGCCGAACCCGGGCAACAACTCGTTAATACTTTCCCCCTGTGCCGATGTTTAGCACAAGTATAAACAGTTGCAAAATATGAAAGGAACTTCTTAGGAACTTGCACATTTCATTCAATGAAATGGAACTGGAACTAGTTCCATTTTCTAGAAAGGTCCTTGAACTAATTACATTTAAAAAGGAACCTTCCAAGCTTTGCATCTTAATTCAAGGATATTTTTCAATAAGAATTAAAATTTTATTAGTGTACCATAATGTGTCATCTGTATACTAATTCATTAAATTATGTACCAAAATAAAAACTGAAATAACAGTAAGTACACAAAATGTATTAAAATTAGAACTAATTCTAACTGCACTAAAAGTATTATGATAAAAATTATTTGCAGGGGGTAGTGTTGGTCCAATATTTTAGTTCTAGAAGAATTTTAATGCCAGTACAACCACAGTATCATTTGACCCCCCCCCCCCTTTTTAATCACAATATAAAATACTGAAATCCCACATATGCATGTATGCATAGTCACATATTTACGCACAAATTGCAAATGCATAGTCCCGTCATATGACCCAGGACAGAGGTGCAGAGGCTGCCAAAGGCAAATACATGCCCATCCATGTTGACACTTGTAAAAAGTAAATGAATATATGTATACATGTAAGTGTGTTCACAAGCACACCATAACCAAAATTATAGTTTTACAAAGTACTCCTAAACCACACCTGTAAACAGATTAGTCGTGAAATGTAGAAAATCACAAATCTAGATGGAGCGGAAAAAAAAATAAACATTGTACGTTATACTAGCTACAAAATATCATAGTAAAATGTAAAATAATTTTCAAGTGTCCTATAAGAAGCAAGATAAAAAAAACTACACATTACACTGCAATATTTTATAAGCTGATGATAGCACAGTAACCTAGATAAATCCACAAAATACCATAATCTTATCTTGATAACTACTGCTAATAGTGACATATTAATCCTCGGCCACAGTTACGCAAGAGGTTTTAAACATCTTTAAACTGAACCCTTTTGACAGCCAGGTTATCGAGTATAAACTAAACTTCTTTACGAGGTTACATGCCTAAACCAAATGAAAATAACTTTCTAATGTCAACAAACATGAGATGTCCCATATTTAACTACATTATATTATTTCACCAACACTAAAAATTAATGCAATTTTAATTATTACTAGCCATGTGTCTGATGGGATTTTCCCTCATTTTTTGTGTGTATTTCATACTTTTATTTTCAGATTGATCTGCGACATTTCCTTTTTGTTAAATCAACACTTAATCTGGCAAAACATAAGTTACAGTAAAAGTTCTTCAGGTGCCTAAATACCACAGTCCACGCTTTTTTACTTTTAAAAATGTGAACTTCCTTACAAACTTTCATCCCTTACATAACCCCCTAAGGTGAAGAATTTTCAAAAATCCTTTCTTGGTGTTCGCCTATGTTATATAAGGAACATAATGTTATGCTTTTAAACCCACTAGTATAAACTGTGCGTTGTATGTCAGTGTTCTGAGTTGTATTTTTACTATGTAGATATAGCAAGTACGAACAATTGTCTTATGTCCAAATAACAAACATAAATAATTTAAACATAACAGTTTCTTAAAAAGAGCTAAACATCAGTCATATTCGTTATACAACCTGTTTCTCTTGAAGGTACCAACTGAAGAGATACAAAGAAGAGAAGTCGTTCAAGAAGACCTATGTCGTGTACTTGTGAAACGTGTTCAGAGTGAAAGAGGAGCAGCCAAGATTGGAACCAGTTCAGTTTGTGTGTAACCTTCACATCGGTTGAACATGACTGGGGACTGGGCAGATACCACTTTTTTGCAGATTCCACAGATAACAGATTTTTATGGGCCGATACTACCAATACTTGCTGCCGATACCACCTGAAGTAATAATGTTTGTGTTATGAGAGGGCAATTACTTAAAAAGCATTTAGTCAATTCACATTAAAATGACAGTTTCATCAAACAGTCAAAAACACTAAACAACTGTGTTTCTTACAACAATAACACCAGACCCATTTTGAACATTACTCAAAATACTTCTTTCAATCATGCATTAGACCTTATGTTGTGACTCCGTATTTTGTTGTGACTACAACTTTGAAACACGCACCATTACTATGTCTTTCTGCATTGGTTTACATACCGTTGTACCTTGTTATTGTCTGTCGCGTTCCAATTTAACTTACCGTAAGTTTAAAAAAAGTCATGCCAGTTGCTACTTCTCGAACCGAGATGTTCAAAAAAACTGTACCAGAAAAAAATTTTAACTCTACCACAGATGAGACAATTAATAGATATGAATGTAAAAACAGAGTAAAAAAGGGCCATGAGAAGTAAACAACAGCATAGAGATTCACATGGTGCCCACAAGAACTCGTGATTCAACACAACAGTATTGTAATGCATTTTGGGCTCATGATAAACTGTAGCTACCTACGTACTTACATATCTATGAAGTTAATTAAAGAAGACAGAAGTCTGTTTTTTTATGTTTTATTATTGGATTAAAATTTTAACCACCTTACCAGTTTTAAATAACAGTGCATGTAAAATATATAAAACAACACTGCGCAATACTGTCAAATATCACTACGTATTTTATAACATTTTGAAAATTTAACCTCAAATAGTAGGCTACAATTATAAAGACAACCCCATATTCATAAAGTTGGTTTTCCCAAAAAGTATAATTTTATTTTCAGGCCAATGTAATAATTCTCAGTGATTTCTTCCTTCTAAAATGGATGGTAATATCAGCGCAAAGCACTGACAACTATTTTACTGATGCTGCTAATGTCTCTTTATATCGGCCAATAATTTAGAAACTTTATCAGCCCAGTCTGAAACCTGTTCAAAGTAAATTAGTTCTAACTCCCATATAACAGCCACACTCCTAATTTTTTTCACATTTTCCACATAAAATCTTTCTCAAAAAGTGTTGTGAATTCATCAGTCTGCATGATCAGTTAAGTACACAAATTAATGCTTCAACTGTTACAATAATTACAGCTTACATTATTCACTTATTCTCAAAACTAGCTAGCTGTAATATACATAATAAATAATGTAATATGCACATGACTTGAGGAAAACTACAGCTTAGAATGTTATACGTAACTGTATTACTATTCAAATTTATATTTCGTTGTTATTTAAAGTGAATCTTAAAATAAGCTTCAATCAAATTAATTTTAAAGATTTTAACTGTAAACATTATAATTAGTTTGTAAAGAAAACGTAGTAGTTTTTGTCAGGTACAAAATTATTTAACTGAACAAAGATCACAATGTAGTTCATTGTCAAATGTCCACATCAGAAATGTAGCTCCTTAAAAAAGGCAGATAAATACAAAATCTAAACAACCATTTTAAAAAAGTGCTGTTTTTTTTTTTTCAGGAGGGGATACGTAACCAGATGGCCCACTCAGGTGAAGATCACAAAATTGGTAAGGTATCCATTTTTACGGTCAACTGAAGCACCTCCCAAAATTCACTTCAGTAAAAAAAATCTCAGTAAACCCTCAAGTTTCTGAATCTGTACAGGAAAACCATGATATGACGCAAGGAAAACCACTTTTAGATGGTAGTTACTTTAAAAAGGAAAAAATGTTTAACATTTGTAACGTTAACTGTTATTGCAGATAAACAGCAATATTTTATTATCCACAGTATTATTCCCTTCTGCATATAGTAATCAGGAGATGCAGGGTGGCCACTCCATTCAACAAAGAAAATTTCCTGACTTTCTCTGATTCCCATGATAGAAAACCAAAATTTCCCTGATTTTTCATTGATTCCCATGATAGAAAAACTAAATTTCCTTGATTTTCACAAGAATTAAAATAACTTTTGGCAATTTATTCAACATATTTTCTAGTAGAAGAAAAATTTCATGTCTTTCTAACATTCTGTGCTGTCCATTTTGATTTTGGAGGCATTTCAGTAATAGTTTCCATTTTCACATTTTTCCAAAAAAGGTAATAATTTAAATTCCTTTCAAACAATTTTGTGTTGTCCACTTTTATTTTGGAAACATCTCGGTAATAGTTTAAATTTTAAAATGTTCAAATGAAAAAAAAAATTATTAGTTACAGACACACACATATTCACGTGATTCTAGAAGCTTGAATGTTCTAGAAGGTTTTCAATTCAGTGGCTAAATTTTGTCTTAACTTTCATTCCCACATTTGAAGAAATAAACTGTTTGATGTCTTGTTTTGTATTAACAGCCATCCTCAGGAAACGCAATATCTGGACCGGACAAAGCAAGGAAGCCTGATCACACAGCTGCTGCTGATGATGCAGGCTAAATTTACATGCTTTACTTTCGCAAATATGTATTACTGTAGTTCTCACTGCAACTTGCATCAACAATGGATGGATTTAAAACTGGAAGGACCAAGGATTACCCTCAACCTTTCCCACAGGCTGGCAGAGTCTCACCACCTTGCTTCTTCCAATCCTGATATTGCATGACCAGGCAACGACCATTCTCCCAAAAAAATATATATATTTCTCCAACCATGACAACGCAAGTTATGACAAAATTTTGCTCAGAGACCCTAAAACCTTCTAGGTCATACTACAGGTGGTTAGGGGGAAAAACTGCTTAGTTTCTATTTTCAACCACCATGTACATTTCCACTGCACATAAACATTGCCGGTGCTATTATTTACATAAGCCTGCGTAATATTAATATCTACTGTATCACAGTGTGTTGTGTTCTGTGGTGTAGCATAAACACTAAGTGATAAATTCCTAATAAATACAAAAAAAAATTGTTTCTCTTAAAAATTAACTATTTTTCAGTTCAATCCAAATATTTTCTACGCTTAAAATGCACAAATTCAAAGTCTAGAAGTGTCTGGTGCCGTAAAACAAAGATGCGTCATACCAATTCCAGTCTTCACAGAAATAGCGTCGCCAACTGCCAACTTCAAATACTGTACACTAAAAATTTAATTAAATTTCAGCCTCGTAGACTCATCCTCAACTGTCTACTGACACCCTAACTTTAAAACTTGACTTGGCTGCCCAAAAACTATATAAAACAATTATGATAGCACTAGCTATCAGCGCTATCGAGATGGGAATAAAAAAAATTACACCACATCAGCATTATTGCTCAGCCAAGAGTCTTCTAATCTCCAAACAACTCCCCCTCGTTCGTGGCTATTTCTCAAGCCTTCACGACATC
>PNEQ01120803.1:16516-51339 GCA_003012365.1 Medauroidea extradentata
AAAAAAAAAAAAAAAAAAAAAAAAAAAAAAAAAAACACACACACGCACGCGCACGTGCACGCGCACACGCACACGCACACACACACACAGGTACACACACAGAGTTAAGTAGCTAACTAGGTAGGTGTGTTCATTTTATACATTCCACACATTTCAAAGAGAAATTGAGCTTGCAAGACATTAAAATAAAATATAAGAAAATTTAAGGTACCGTATCCAAGTTAACATGAAAGAAATAAAGAAAATATTAAGTACATACAATAAATTTTCATACATACTACATATTAAAATAATCTATCATTTCTATAGCCAAATGCTATACTCATTACCCTGCTTGTGTGTGAGTGGATGTGTATGTAAGGGTGAATGTTTATTTACATATACATACACCTTACGTTAAAGTAAGTTAACTACGTAGAATGTTAATCTTTAAATACTCTTAATGTTTGTTGTATGACAATTGTAACCATTTTAAGCAAAATCTTAGCAAAATGTCATAACATTAATGAAATCACTGTATTTTTTAAGTTAATACAAATTATTTGTAAATTCATTTAAAAACCACAGATTTATCATTATGTTAGAATACAATTTAAAGGATTAATGTAACCTTTAAAGATGAGTTTTATTAACTGCCCCTTGCTAAATATTAGCATTTTTATTTTCACAACTTTCCCACTAAAAACATGCTTTTTAATTATAAAGTAATTTTTTGCAGCAACGTGAAAACATATGCTTTCAGGCAAAATTACTTTGAATGTGAACACTTTGTTTGACTAACAGAAAAAATTTTGTAATGTTAAAAAAATATATTTGCTAACATAAAATATTTTTAAAAAATGTTGTACACTCAAAGAGTATCATGTTTGATAATGTATGAAGAACACACTAACAACTTTGACTTATTGTAAAAAAAAAAAAAAAACTATAGGGAACAAAGAAGAAAACATTTATAAGGCTTTGTCACCTTGGTGAAAGCAACAGATGGGTTATTTGACATTGAATGACCCCCAAATTAGTTGGCTTAGTATCATCAAGAAATTAGAAATCTTGCACCTTTGTCCAATTGCCAAAATTTTGGCAAAAAACCCACCTCTATTCCTTAAAATACAAATTAGAGTTGTGGCATATTTATAAACTTTACCTCACAGAAAACTACAGTTGCATCAGTTTCTTCGTTGTGGAACCGATCCAGAGTACAGTGGTTTATGTTGTCATTGTTACAGGTTTTGAACATTGTGAGCGAGTCACAGTCCAAGGATACAGCAGACTTAGTTGGCAGCGCCGGAACAAACTGGATCATGAAAAGTGTGACCAAAGTAAGTATTTGGAAAAGAAGGAAGAGACTCTTCTGAAAGCGAAAGTGGTCGGCAACTGCTCCAAACAGAGGCTTAGCTAACATTCCACACAGAGGGAGAACTGTATACATGGTTCCAACTACGACACTCGAGAAGCCAAGCTGACGAGCATATACGGTAATAAATGGCACCATAGTTGCTGAACCTGTAAAAGAAATCAAACATTAAGTTAAGCACTGAATAAAGAGAATTCAAAATTTAACATAATAAAATTTACACTAACTTACATACAATACTAATTCTAATGATGAAATTAGTCACGTTTTGCAACATAACAAAAGCGACAATTACCTGTTTAGAAATGCCAGTTTTGCATAAACTGTTTTGCATAATTTGATCAAAAAATAAAATAAAAAACATTAACTCCTTTTTTAAACTGTTGTACCTGAAATTGTTTTTTTAATTACCTTTACCTACACGTCATTTTAGGCAGAAGGTACAGAATTTGCCTTTTTTACGTCTTTCTCATTCGCAACAGGTAGATGTAAAAAGATTTACAAAAACTGAAACATAAGGCATATTTTAAAAGCAATCTTAAATGCAATCAGTGAAACATTTCACTGGACATCTGAGTCATATCAGGAGTCTATTCACTAACATTCTGTAGTTTATGTCAGTGGCCTTCCGAAACCTAAAGTGTTAACAACACCATCATATATTTGGTATTCAGTACACACTGTTGTTAACAGATTCTACTGACTTCGAAGCTAAGGTCAGATGACTTGGCAACACAGCGACACAGCCATCTAGACTACAAATTTTTTTCACAATTCATGCAATGAAACAAGGATACCCGTGTAAAGAATTTGTTGATACACATAATAAAAAGTAAACATCAAATATTGTACAAGAAATATTTTTCAACTTCATGGGCGTGGCAAATTGTGTTGTGCGTACGTATGAAGTTTAATTTGTAATAATTAATATCTTTCAGCAAATATACGTAGCTGCTTTTATGACGAAATTATACAATGTGGAAATACTAATTTAATTATGCTGCAATAATTTGTGTAGTGCAGACTGGAAGTGACACAGTACCAAATGTCAAATGTTCTTCCGCAAATATGAGTGATAAGAATGAAAATTGTATTATTCAGGTTTTAAAAGCAAGTATATGTGGGAAAGACTTTGTGCCAAACAGTAAAAGCATCTGTCTACTGAACCATATTCTAAAACGTAAGTTGTGTACTTGAAGTTTAATAGTGATCATTAGTGACTTTTCTGAGTTAATACGTAGGTATTTTACTTTAAACTGCATAATAGATGATGAATTTATGTAACACTTTTTCCAGCTTTGAAATACTTTATTTACAGCTAAGCTGATAACTACAGGAACGATGGTTATCATTATTTACTCCAGAGGTCTTCAATTAGTAAATGTACGGATAGGACAGACACACAACAGTAAAACAATCTATGACAAAAATATTTAAAAATTGTTTATTTATTTTTATGAAAAAGTGAAACAATGTGTGACAAAAATATTGAAGATTTATTTATTTTTCTAACTGACAGTGTCATCTTGCAAATATTCAAACAAATCCCCTTGAGCAAAACTCAAGGTAGGGAACTTGTGATTACCTTTCACAGAAACATGCAGACGCAAGCAGTTTATAGCAACACTAGAAAACATTAAGCTATCATAAATTTTGTGTAAGAAATTAGAAAATTCAAAATAGTAGTAAATGTGCATAGTAAAGTTATAGGTCGCCCGTGCAGCCAGCAAACAAGCAAGTATAGGAAAATATGTATACAAACAACTGTAAGAGAATACATCAACTTTTGTAAGGATTATACTCATACTTCAGGTTTCAATCTACCACACCTCAGTTTTTTTTTAAAGAACACTCAATAACAAATTGCACAATGATGTCAAAAGAATTTAGAGCTGTTATGTAATTCATCAGATTGATTTGTTTGTTCACTCAGTCTCCAGTATCACACAACAGATGGATATAAAGATTGAATTGAACGATAAATACAGTAAATAATAATAATTTTCTCCCAAGTGGACAACCGCCAAGCTGCAAGTTCTAACCACTACCTCAAATACTTCTCAAACACCTCCTAAACTTTCCAGCCACCTTCACCAACTTCTCCAAAAATAAATACCACCCCCTCATCAAACCTATAAGCTTTTCTTGTAATGCGTGGATCTGTAATTCAGCATTAGATGTTCTCGCAAGCAAGCCAGACGGGTGAAGGGTAAGTGGGGAATGATGGGGCAGTTTGGAGACTATGAAGGTAATTTCAGACTGCCAAAGATGAGAGACATAGATAGGATTGAACGCACTGAAGGACAGGAGAATGGTGAAAAGACAGGTAACATGTATAGGTTAGTGATTGGCGAAGGGAGTTGACGTGCACTAAGAGATCATCTGGAAAAGTGTATCTATAAACGTAAAGGAAACAACCGTAGAAAATTACAGCGGGTTTGGCTGAGAACGGAGCGGGAGCGACAGTCGATGCTGGTACGGACTTCAGGGAGTGGAATATGTTGCAAGGTGAGGTGGAAACGTTCAGGGGAGTGAGACAGTTTATAAAGACTGCGGAAAGGATGGTGTAAAGGTAATGGCTATGCTTGCCACTGGGCAGTAGACCAGTTGCAAAAATTTTTATTGTAATTATTATGTGATTATTTAAATAATATTCAAAGCTTACGGTCAACTGGTTTTGTACACACGTAAGCACTGCCATGGGAGGGTTTTGTCACCAATAGTTAGCACTTTATACTGTAAACATAATCTTTAGGGACAGTATTTATAAATTTATTTTTATATTCTGGATCTTTTGGTGCACATGTATCAGGATTTTCCCTCACATTAAGAAAGCTGTATTCTTCATGCAGAAGACGACATGTAGACATCCCAACACTTCTACGTCATTAATAAATTACCACTTAAACTATCCATTAAGAATATTATAATATGTAGATTAAATTATTTTCATGGAGAAATTTTTTTAGTATGAAGCTACACCTCTCCACAATTTATTCATACAAAGATTCAATGTATGTAGCTGGAAGGAGTTGATATGTACACATAACTCATCAGATGAATTTTTATTTACTGCATTCAAAGCTAATTATGTATGCAAATGATCTATCTTTTTCAGGAAAATAATTTCAGAATATTTGAACAACCCTCACAAGATATGGAACCTTCCATCTGGTTTACAACACATGAGAAAGTATTCTTTCAGCAGAGAGATACAAGAGTACGTTGACCAGACACTCATACTACAACTGCAAGAACTGAACTACTGCTTACTCCAGATGACGTGTGATCAGTCTTCATGGAGTTGAAAGACAATGTAGCAGATGTGCCGGTTTGGAAATGTGTTCTGTCTGATTTTGTGTAGTTGGGAAGTACTGGGTTGTTTTACTTTTTGTTAAAATGTCCCCAAAACCAAATCCAGGCCCCGATGTGATGGTAGGTGCTGAATGCAGACCAGTTTCAGATTTCACAAGCATTATCAAAATCATTGGCAGCAAAATTTTATGTAGGCCTAATAATCTAGAATGTTAGAAGATGAGCATTGTTGTCTGAAATGTTTATTACAACTAACTTGTTTTGTTGAATGCCTCAAAGTGAAAAACTTCATTTGATATTTAATAAATATTCTGAACTTATAATTGTGTTATAAAGTAAACTTTCATAGTTGTCAGCAAATTCAATTGCTTTAATTAAACATAAGTTATCTCTATTTATAAATCTAGCAATGCTGTTGAGATAATTTGTACGATAGTTTGTACTAATATCTGAAGCAATTGAACACTTACTGAGCAATTATCCTTCTGCACCATATAATACAACATTCAATAAAAGAACATACTCAACCATTTAAATGCTTCTGTTTTTATAATGCAGTGAAGTTTTTCAAGGTCTCCTTGTGAAGAGAAAATGTTGAGATACTAATCAATAATTGTTCATATCTAATTGGAAACTGTGATATTACTGGTATACGTTTATAACCGATGATTTTGTTATACATGTTGTAGCGTTTCCTCTCTCACCACCATGGGCAAACAAAGTTGTGACGTTACTGTCTCATACAAGTTCCCAAGCCCCACGTTGGGTGCCAAATTGCAGCACACCAGTCCTCCTAGACCAGTGCACTAGCTCGACGATCACCCAGCCAAAAACGCAGGGATGAAAACTGGAACATTTCTCTTCATCTGTAGTCAAGTACTCAGGGATTTACTGGCAGTACTTTTGTAGGTTACGTCGCCTTGTAGACCAAATTTAGAATTGTTTTTAGAAATTAGCAAATTTAGAGAAGTTAATCACGAAATGATATACTCCACTATGATCCGAAACTGTTGGTTTATTAGATTTTTTCAATGTATATCGGCA
Source organism: Medauroidea extradentata (assembly GCA_003012365.1). Classification (NCBI taxonomy): domain Eukaryota; kingdom Metazoa; phylum Arthropoda; class Insecta; order Phasmatodea; family Phasmatidae; genus Medauroidea; species Medauroidea extradentata. The sequence goes on from PNEQ01120803.1 coordinate 22,230, forward strand.
TAAAATACACTGTTCGGCTTACCACGGTGGATACGGTACAGAAAATGACAAGCAGAAATGCAGCGAGACTATATCAGATAACTAAGCGAAACAAAGTCAGAAAATTTAGCACACAGTGAAATATACACACGCGGCAAAGAAGAATGAGTAGCCACCCTGGCTCTCTGCACCTAGCGGCCTACACGCACAGGCGGTAACAAATTTTGTAGAGTTAAAAGCTTGTCCGAAAGAAAGGTTACAGAGAAAAGAACACGGTGCTACCCGTGCATAAAAATTTCAACTCCCGACCTTCACTTCATAAAGTATTTTTGGACCGCAGCCCCGCGCATGTCCACTCAGGATCGCGTCACGACTTATTCTAATATATGGCGGAGGCAAAACATTCCAGAACGAAGGACGAAGGAGCGCCACACACTGCTTTCATTGGCTGGTTCTCGGTGGCGTGACCGTCATTCGTTCCATTATCTAGAACCCTCTAGGGCACAATTATAAACTACCGGTACGCATTAAAACAACAAACTGCGTCAAAACTCCCGCGGAGAAAACTATAACACAAAAATAAAACAAAGCTACTGCCTCCTACCAAGGCCACCTGGCCATAACAAACATTACGCCCTATCTAGAACATTCACGACTAAATAACTGCATCTCTACTCTCCCCCTCTGGAACCAAATCCACTAAAATAAAATTACAATTTTAAACATATTAGAAAATTACGATCACATACGATATTAATTCACCAAATAAAAACCCTAGTCCTGCAATGCTACAATGTATGTGTGCAGTACAAAATATGTAACAAAAATTTCTCTCGCACGTTACATATCTCAAAATGGTAATCTTCATGTGACCAAGACGGAAATGTGTAACTGGCATAGTCTCTACACATTGCATAGGTGTACATAAATATAAGTGATCAGTGATAAAGTGAGCTCTTCTCAAGATGATAGTGTCTAGAACAATAATCAGCAAATATTTGTGATCTCAGAAGTAAACTTTTAAATATGAAACTATTAATACATTTTGACTATTATTATGGTTGTTTGTTTACATTAAAGACCAGCAGGAAACTATACACTATTAGATCTAAATGAAAAAAGTAACCATGGTTTCAATAATGCTCACTTTATCCTGACCCACCTGTACTTAGTAGTTGCAGTGTTCAGTGAGAATAACACAAACATGTTTTGGCTGTTCCATATCTGTGTCTTCGCATACTTCCAGTATAAATATAAATATTTAAGTGTTACAATTTAGTATGTACAAACTGATTCTTAATTTTATTGAGGAAACAATACTGCCAGTTGTAAAAACAATGTGTTGCATGAACTTTTAATGAGTAATTAATATCTGGCAGAGCTATCCCATTATTTATTACAAAATGTAGTTTTGGCGGTAGGCCCCAACAGAAGAAAACTATTTTTTATCGTTGTGATGATATAATTATTTATACATGTCCAGAACCCTCCATTAATATTAACCATTGAGGATATTTCATCATTGCCGAGGGTATGCCTGATTGTCACAAACTTCAGGGAGGCATCTACTTTAAACTGTATCATTGTAATATGTACAATTAGATAATGTAGTAAAGCGTTCCATTGGAACGATGTATAAACCACCACTATGAACTGAACGAATCAGACTAACATAAAAACATTGTTGCATGAACGGAATACAAAAATACAAGATTAAAAATAGAGAAAGTGAATGATTTGTATTTTGCCTTAGGTACAAGAAAGTGTAGACGTATCCACCAAATTACGTAAATTGTAAAATAGAACTCGTACACATTTACAAGCAGGGTTAAAAAATTAGTTTCTCAGTGTTAAGAGGTATGTTGGGACAGGCAGTGACAAATTAGGCCTATACATAAACAGCAGGAATACTGCAAGCACGTACTTGTCAGTGTTTTAAAGAAAGGATTGTTAGATTCACGAAGCTAATGATGATTGGGAGTAACCTAGAATGCTAAGTATAGGTTGGAGAGTATACAATATACAAAAATTTAACAAACGCCCAAACAATTGAAAAGGAGGTAAATAATTAAATATTCCATGTAACATTATTTTGAGTTGTAAACAAATTCAGAGACCTGTATAATGCTTCGCTCAAGTTATGTGACATCCTAGTTCAGGCATTTGTTCCTGCACACACACTCAGGGTGCAGTCATCTGTTTTGGTAAGTGACATACTTTTTGGCCTTAAACCACCTAAATTTAAAAATATTTTGTCGGAAACAAGTCAGTATGATTTAAAGTAAAAAATTAGGGCTGACTATTTCAGGGTTAGAGTTATGCACAAGTGTGGAATAAGGTACAAACACAATACGCATTACTGATTTTTGCAGTGCAGTTTAAATTCTTAAATACATGATAAACAAAAAATTACCTGTAGTACTTCCTGCTGATGTTCCCCCAAAATTGAAGTGAAGTAATATTTTTATAATTATTGTGTTGCTGGTTTAGTAGGCAGTCTTATGCTTACATTTTCCTTCCACCCCTTCATTCCGACGCTACCTACTCCATACTCACCTCATGTCACCCCTCACCAGCACTGACCAAAATCACTCACTCGTTCACTTATGCTTATGCTGGTGAAGGCCCGTATTTAACCTTTAGCGGAGTTGGTGAAACATAAGGAGGTTGGAAATTTTAGTACGTGTTTAGTGGGTTTTTAAGGATGTAGTTTACAGAGCTCTAATTACAAATGAAATTACTATATTATACGTGTACAATTACAACACAATTTGGCATTGGCATGTTTTGACTATCAGGTGAAAAGCGCATGGTAGCAGAAGGATATGTAGTTTTTTGTTTACAAGGTACTAGTTTCATTTGACCTGTCAAAATCTGGCAAATCCTGGTGGTATAGACTATAACCAAAATGGAGAGAGAGAAAGAAATGAGAAAATTAGGGAGATAGAGAATGAAGAAACTTTGCAAGTAGTAACAGAGTGGAGCAGGTTGAGGTGGGGCGGACATGTAATGATAATTGACCATGAAAAGCCATACATAATTCGGGATAAAGTAAGCACTAAATATTTAACCTTTGGAAAAAGTCACTAGCCGTTACTTCGTATAATTCAACATTAAAGGTCATTCGGGATAAAGTGAGCACTAAAAATTTAACCTTCGAAAAAAATCACTGACCGTTATTGCATATAATTCTACATTAACTATAAGTCCCCTTACTGCTTGTAAAGTTGGCCATGAAATTGTGCAATATAGTTCCGTGTATTGTCCTATTTATATACAACCACATTGAAACAAAATCAACAGAAATCAACATAATTGTATTTTAAATAACTAATAAACTTTTTTTTTTATCAAACTATATAAGTACATACCGACTGCACAATTTATCTTACAGTGGCAAACATCAAGTGACGTGTCCAGAGAGGTTAGACATTTTCCGTCATTAGCTATTACGTGCGGAAAGATACGAATTGGCTGAAATAAGAACTTTAGCAGGGCTTTTCTTAGTGCTCACTTTATCCCAAACAGCTTATAACAATAGTTACTTGTGTTCACACCAAACCCACCAACAACCTTCAATACCACCACTTTGACAGTCAGCACCCATTCCATGCCAAGAAATCCTTGCCATACAGTCTTGCCACCCGAGCCAAACGCATCTATTCCACCCAGACAGACCTAAACAAGTAATGTGAATCAATAGCACAAGCCTTCATTGATAGGGGCTACCCCAAACCACTAGTCTACAACCAGATACAGCGTGCAACCTCAACCAACACACAAAAGAAACGTGCTAACTCTGATATCCCTTTGGTTGTCCCCTACCATGAGGGTCTGGAAAAACTCAGAACTATCCTCAACTGTGGCCACAAAATACTTACCTTCTCACCACTCACCCACAACCTTTTCAGTAAACCACCCAGATTGGTCTTCAAACGACCCCCCAACTTCCGCAACAAACTGGTTCGCCCAAACTGCATCCAACACCACATCTAATACTGTCACCACTCCCAGAGGCTCTCAACCCTGCAAGAGGCCACGCTGTGGCTCTTGTGACATACATCATTCATCAATATCATTCAATAGCAGACTCACTAACAAAAACGTACCCCCAAACGTACCCCACACACAGCAGCTATAACTGCGCTACGGAAAACCTCATCTATCAGCGACAGTGCACTCAATGCAATGCAGAGTATATTGGCCTGACCACCAACATCCATAGACAAAGGATGAATGGCTGGGGTGTTTGTTGACCCACATGAAAAGCCAATTGCAGCACATGCTGCATCACATCAACCCAATTTTGACTCCTGCTACACTACCAGAGTAGTGAGGGCTCTCTCTACCTCAGCAGAACAACAGTGCTGAGTTGAGACGCAGGGAACTGGCTCACCAATACAACACCAAATCTAGACAGCCACCTGGCCTCTATATCAGATAACCTCTCTTCTAACTTTCAAACTTCCCGCCACACCCAGTGTGTCCTCTGGCCGCTAGGTGCACTGATTACCAACCTCCGCTGAACAAAAGACACCAGTGTGCCTCCACTCGCCGCCTGAAGAAGCCGGCCCGGCTGGCGAAACGTCGCAAGCCTCTGCCCTTCTGTGGAAAATGTGTTCATCCTTTCAGTGTGTGTCCTATCAACAAGTACTATTCTGTACGTACTTGTGCACAGTATTGTATTACAGTAAAACCTCGTTTTACCGGACTATTTAGGAGGAGGTGTGGTCCGGTAAATCGCGAAGTACCAAAATCGGCACACGAAAATACACAAGCCGATAGATTTATAGCAGTGTGATACGCGTAGTAACGCAACGTGTTTGTTGTAGTCAAATCGCTGGAAATGGCCGAGGGGGAAAGTTTGTGCTGACTGGTGAGAGTAGACAGATAAGCGCGCGCCTTTGTCCGCTCATTGAGATTACCAAGGGTGGAGGGCGAGAGAACAGTAGTAGGATAGGGACAGGAGGCGGCTTGCTATCAGCTTGGTTTCATGTTATGTTGCGTGGTAACATGTGACATGTAAGACATGTGAACTTGAGTTACTACTTTGTATTTCACAGTAAAGTGTTTAACAAAAAAAATTTCCATCTAAACTACCGCTGTTTCCATCGCGACGCAGTATCGTGTACTGTGTCTGTGAGATAATAATCTAGCAGCGGTCCTTGAGAATTTCTGAAGGGCAAGGGACGGAAATAATGACCGTGAGAAAGGCATGTGTTGCGCTAGTTTGTCCGCAGCAGATTTAATCTCTCTACACCTCGCACATTTACACTACACAAGCATTGTTGAACATACACTGCCTCGTCGTGTGAAGATGCGGTAGCAAGTTTAATGTATTTCCTGGGTCCAACAGTGCCAATTTTTTTTGTTCAACATCATATTTCAACACATAACTCTTCAACCAGTTTTTTACTTTACGAATGTCCGATTCAGTTTGTTTCTCGACACCATAATCATCACACAACTTTGCTACCGAAACACCGGCCTCGTAACTTTTATATTATTTCAAATTTTTTGCTTAATATAAAAGATACTCTATTTCTTATCTGTCCTGTTGCAGACACCATTTCAATTTAAAAAACGCATAATCTTTATCGCGCACGTACATCAACTGCGTAAAAAATTCAAGTAGACACGACAGTCGTTCTTCTCCAGACACATCAAAACATAGATAAGCAACTAGCTCTCCTTACTGTCTTACGCGGCTATCTGTGCGCGTGCCTGATGTCACTCACCAAAGCACAATAACCAGGTAGGTCTTGCGCTGTTGATCTAACAGTTCCGTAAAAAATTCAGGTAGACCATCATTCTTGCCTGGACACGGCACGTACCCAAATGCGTGATTAAAAATAGCTCTGTCTACAGTCTTACACGGCTATCCATGCGCGCGCCTCATGTCACTCACCAAAGCACAATAACCAGGTAGGTCTTGTGCTGCATGTGACAAGTAAACCTGACGGTGGAATAATTTTGTATCGCCAGAGTTTGTGCGTTAAATACGAAGTCCGCTGAATGGAGGTCCGATAAAATGAGGGTTTGGTTTACTTTATTATTATTATTATTATTATTATTATTATTATTATTATTATTATGTAATTAGTAAGCCTAGTGGCCTCTTCCTGCCAAATCATTACTTGTTAAACAGTTAGCAGCAAATTTCTAAATAAAGTTCAGTGTAATTACATATTTAAGTACAACAATACTTAAATAAAATAAACAGAATTCAATATATTTGTATTCTATATAAATAATAAACTTATTTATTTACCAAAATACAAAGGTTTATACCGACTGCTCAATTTATCTTACACGCGTAAGCATCAAGTGACATGTCCAGACAGCTTAGACATTTTCCGTTGACCAGCTGTTACGCACGGAAAGAAACAAATTGGCTGAAAATATAAATTTATCAGGGCATTTTTGAGTGCTCACTTTATCCCAAACCTCCTATACCAGGAAGGAAGAACACATTGCAGATGAGAAGTAAGAGATCACAGGTAATGTTGAAAGACAGATGTGTAAGTGGGAGTGTGTGAAAAGAAGAGGGGAGGACTAGAACACATTGCAGGTGGAGAGATTCTGGGAAGGTAGAAGTAGATAGAGAGGCTTGTGTCACCAGCAGACCTGGCCACAGCTCAGTCACTGATGATGACGAACCAGGAATACTTACCAGCATTGAACAAGAAGAAGTGGCCTTTCATCGGGAGAAGCTGCATATTGACTTTCGGAAGCACCATTTTTGAAGAGTGCATTTACCAACAATGCTGAGCTGCTGCAACCAGCTGGGTGATGCTGGAAGAAAAGAAATAAAAACATAACTAAGCAGCCTTTCAAGCCATCCCACAATGTTTCAACAGTTAAAATCTTATAATTTTAATAAACGAAGACATGATGAGTGAAGCAGACGTTAACCTCAATTTTGAACACGAATTAAATTTTTCCTAGCCTACACTTCAACATACAACTGAATGGTGTTATGTAGAAAACAAATGTAAAGAACAGACAAATAACAAGCTCATTAATTACTATACATTGAAACAAATTAACAAAAAAGTTGTTACAATGTTTCATATTCTACTTTTATCCTGTGGGATGGAATCTTTCTGCATAACACCATTCAATTATATTACGAACACCCATTGTCAAATCTTCGCTATGAAAGTGCACTTAGTACAATTAAAATAAAACATGTAGTCTCTGTCCCAGTCATATTATAGTAAAAATAACAATTTAATTCTATTGAAACAGCAATCAGGTCTTGCTTGAACAATTTATGTTATATTTTTGGCTACATCGTCTAGTTTGCGTGGATTATAAGTGAGGTGGGTCATTCCATTCCACACACCTGTTGGCAACATGATCTCCTAATTTCATGAAACTTTACGAATTAGCAACAGGTATGTAAATAAAGTACATTTACCAAATTAAGGCACTGTCAACAACATATTGAAAAATATACATTTTTTTCCATTCAAGCTCAAGGTAAAACATTAATAACTTTGTAACTTTGCATAGGGCATATGTATGCTTAATACAGAACACAACAGTTTGCACTTCCTATCCATGCTCTGGGTGATAGGTTATTTTCAAGGCATTTTGAAAGAAAGAGGATAAAGTGATTCAAATTAAGTCAATTTTTATTGATGTTGAAGAAATTTTTAAACAAATGGCAAGCAACTTGCCACATCTTTCCAAATTCATGGAGGTTGTGTTGATAGGAGTGAATAAACTTTGCAGTTGTGTGACAGCAAATAGTTAGTCTCGCCTCATTGTTGTTAGGTGAGATATTGTGTTTGACCAGTTGGTCACTCACGTGCCTCAGAGCTGCGTGCCCTGAAAAAAGTTATACCTATAAAATTTTCATTAATTTTATTTTAATAAATGTTAAGTGCCTAATACTGCAAAGTGCTGCAAAATGCTAGTCCGAAATTGGGGACTGTGAGGCTGACGGAGTTTCATAAATAAACCTGAATTATTTTGAAAATCTTGCATATTATTGTGGACAAGTAACAATCACAACCGCTGGATGTGCTTTCTCGATCCTTGGAGAGACGAAACTGCTCAACTTTCCTTGTCTCTACTTCAGAATCCTGCTGAGGGGCTTAATGGAAAGCTGAAAAAGTTATTTTCATTAATTCAGTAAATTCCTTGTTTAATGTCGTATAACCGTGACAGTAAGGTAAAGTGTATGTTTTAAAATTTCTAAATATGTGTGCGTGAGAGAGTAGAGAGAGAGAGAGATAATGAAAGGCTGAATCAAGGCCAAACAGAAGAACTATCATAAGAAACATCTCGTGATGGAAGATAGGACTAACTGAAATTATAAATTATTTATCCGGTAAACAAAATGTCAAAATAATTTTTATAAATTCACGACAAAGTATAGTTATATTTCAATATTATTTTGTTAATTTTTTGTTTTCCTCTTGTAAAAAAACAACAAAACACAACACACGATGGCGCCGAGTAGTTTACAGAAAGTTTTGCTAGTGCAAAAGAATTGCGTTTTGAAGAATGTAAAGTGTGGTAAATGCCAGAAAAAGGTAAAAAAACTGCATATTATGTGATCAATGTGTTCTTTGATGTCACTTCTCAAGGTGCTGTGAGGTGGATGAAACTAAAATTCAATTAGATGAGTGGGTATGTACAAGTTCTGTAGGTTCTGGAAATACATCGCAAAAAAATTGTGTGTTTTCAGAAGAAGTTCAGAACACAGATATTGCTGCTGAAGCAACAAATGTTAAATGTGTTGGTTCTGGAAGTGGAAAGCAAAAAAATAGTGTGTTGTGAAAAGAAACTGGCGATAAATGTGCAGCTTTAGAAAGTGTAAAGCAAAATTGTGATGTATTTTCCAAAGGAGTTAAAAACTCAGATGTTGTGGACGTGACTTGCGGTTCTCATTTTGAATCAGTGTTTGACATCTTTTTACAACAAGTTAGTTTATTAACAGAAGAAGTAGTCCTTAAAATCAGTTATTAATTATACTAAGATGAATTAACTGAGTGTAGAAATATAACTCATGAAAATGTGACTAGGAAAAATACATCAATCTGGCTTTCTGTTTCGCCAAAATCGTATCCTCGAAATGCAGGGGCAGAAATGCGTGGTTTTTCAGTACCAATGCAGAATAGGTTTTCAGTATTGGAAAATGAAACCAATTTTCCAGCTCTTTCACAGTCTCGGCATTCGTACGCAACAAAACATTGCCTATGCAACGGTCAAATGCCAGCATGCAGAAAGGCAAAGGAGTTCCTTCAACGCAAAAGAAAGCTAAAAAGAGAAACCAAGGCTTTTAATTTTCTCAACGAGTCAAGGCTGGGGTCTAGCTGAACTAATCAACTACAACTCAATTAATGAGGTTAGTGTAATGGGTAGGGCCTAATGTTAAACCTAGCGCCAGTTTAGAGGAAACTACCAGATCAATGGAAGAAGACAATAAAAATTAAACAAAAAAATGATTTGGTAGTTATCTATTCAGGTGACAATGATGTAAGTAAACAGCAAAGTTATGATGTAACAAAAAATTTGAAACGTCTGTTGCCTAAGTTAGGTCACACTAATACTGTAATCCGTAATGTGTTCCATAGATATGATTTTATTGAAAGATCCTGTGTAAATGCAGAAATCAGAAATGTAAATGAAAAAATCAAAAGAATCAGTGACAGGTATGACTTTGTTAGAATTTTAGATGTTCATAGTTTGCCAAGAGGATGTTTCACTAGTCATGGTCAACATACAAATAAGGAGGGTAAGAAGAGGGTAGCTTCTGAAATACGTTATGTCTTTGATGAAATCTTGTTCTGGTTCTAGCCCAATGATTTGCTTAGGTTTTCCCTCAAACACAGAAGTTCAAAAAACTAGATGTGGCCCTATCAGATAGGTTATCCTTTAATTACAAACTAGCTTCTAATTGGTAGAGCCTTTGTACAAAACTTCTTCTAACCCCTTAGTTTCTTGTAATAATGATAGTGAATCAGACAGTACTGTTAACAGCCTGATCAATAATGTTCCCTTATTTATACCAGGAAAAATTGTAAATGATGATGTAGATAATAAAATATGTAGAGAAATTAGGTCTTCCAAGTGTGATTTAAAGGTGAACACTGCAAGATCTGTAAATCTACTTCATCTGAATATGTGTAGTATAAAACATAAAAAATTAATCTTACAACATATTTTATATGAAAATGTAATTTATTTTTTTATCTAACAGAACATTATTTAACTTCAGATGAAATTGTTAACTGTAAGTTTCAAGATTACTACATAGCTTCAGAATTTTGTCGTTCACAAAACAAAGGAGGAGGAGTTTGTATTTATGTTCCCTAGTTCCAACATTAACAGTAAAAGTATTAATCTGGACTTAATGATAAAAGCAAAGGTATTGGAAGCAAGTTGCATAGCATATCCAAGCTGAATCTCTGCCTACTTACAACACATAGTTCTCCAACAAATGAAGGAATTCTTTGATAAATTTGAAAAAGTTTTATAAAAAATTTCAAAACTATGCAAATATTTGATAGTATGTGGTGATTTCAACATTGACTTTTGTGATAAAGGCTATAACACAAGATTTCTATAAAATTTATTCAAACAAGTCAATTTAACTCATACAATAAATAATCCAACTTGCATAACAAAAAACAGTAAAAAAAAAAAAATTTATAATTTTATTACAAACATAAATTAAAATGGAATTAGAGGTACTAATTTAGAAACTGCAATATCAGATCATCAGGCCCAGATAATAAATGTAGATCATTCCATTTTAAGCCTAGAAAATTATAAGTACCGCCAAACGGAGTTACTTAGGACTTCAGGGTAACTTGAAAAACTTTAGACCCATAGTTTGGTGTCTCTATAAATGTATAACAACATCTATGAGATTGCGCCAAAATTCAGCAAGTTCTGTAGTGATGATATATGTTCTATTTCAACACATTTTACGGAATTAGTAAGGTAAGTTGAATATCTATGTTTAATTGTCCAAAAGTGTCGCGATTTTTTAAAAAAATTTGGCTTTAAAACTTTTATCAGGAATACCTGTAATAATTCAATTAATGAAATTCTTATAGTCATTTAATTCTAACCCAACTTCTTATCAACAGAATTCATATATTAGTTATGTTTCTACTACCAACATAAAGACAAAAAATTTAGTTTCTAAATCAAAATAGGATATTGGAGTTACTTGGGACACTGTCCCTAGTTGCACATGTTTTATGTTTTGTTCTAAGCACTCCACTGAATTGCACCCAGTGTTTTGTGTTCGAGTTGTAGATTGTAATGAACGATGCGTAATAAATGCACTAATTCACTAATCTAGAATCGGCGTGGTGATTTAAATGCAAAAACTGCTAACAAATATTGTTTATTTGAAACTAAATATTAATTGCAATCTGATTATTACAAATGAATTTAAGTTACCTACAAAATGGAATTTTACCATTCGTCTTGTAAAATCAACAATATAGCTGCATGGTTTTTAAAACTATTTTTTATGTACCGTGCCGGTAGTCATTAAAAAAAAAACAAATTTTTAAATTTTAGTTTTAGGTTGAACGTCATGCCGCGGGACTACCTTCGGCAAGTTGGGGCCCGAAAATACCACGACTTTTCAGTGGCTAATCTGGAACGTGCTTTGACTGCCATCAGAAACAATGAAGTGTCCTTGAGGAAAGCTGCAGCTAAGTATGGTGTGCCAAAGAGCACACTTTCTCGCAAACTTGCAGGTAAAAATCTGAAAAGGTATGGCCGCCCATGTGTACTTTCACCAGATGATGAACAAACTTTAACAACAGCTTTACTTCAAACAGCAGATTGGGGTTTTCCAATGTCAGAATTTGATGTGCGACTGCTTGTAAAAGGGTTTCTTGATAGGAGTGGTATAAAAGAGCCAAGATTCAAAAACAATATGCCTGGCATAGACTGGGTGAAATCATTTCTGAAGAGACAATCTGAGCAACTGAAAGTGAGACTAAGTGAAAATATTAAACGTGCCAGAGCTGCTGTGGATCAAGAAACTATAAAAGAATACTTCTCAGAGCTCGAAGTTACACTGGGCGACATACCTGCTAACGCTATTTTGAACTATGATGAAACTAACTTGTGCGACGACCCAGGAAGGAAGAAAATTATAGCTAGACGGACCAGCACACACCCAGAACGTTTGGTGGACTCTTCCAAGTGTAGTGTTTCAGTCATGTTTGCTGGAACAGCTAGTGGACACACGCTTCCCCCTTACGTTGTCAATAAAGCTGATCATTTATATCAAACCTGGGTAGAGGGAGGACCTCACGGTGCTAGGTATAATAGATCGAATTCAGGATGGTTCGAAGGCCCGATTTTTGAGGATTGGTTCGTTAGCTTGGCTGTACCTTACTTTTAAGACTTTAGGGAATACACCAAAGGTTATGATTGGTGATAATCTCCCAAACCATATCTCCATAAGAGTACTAGAAGAGTGTGAAAAGAACAATATAAAATTTGTGCTCCTGCCACCAAATGCAACACATCTATGCCAGCCCCTGGATCTGGCATTCTTCAGGCCACTGAAAGTCGAGTGGAGAAAGGTATTGTAAAAATGGAAGAGCAAACACAGAGGAACAATACCCAAAGACACCTTTCCACGCCTCTTGAAACAGTGTTTAGATAATCTTTCTGAGAGAGCAGGAGACAACTTGATAAGTGGCTTCAAAGCTAGTGGTATCAAACCCATAAATTCGCAACAAATTTTGAAGCGGATACCACAAAAGACTTCAGAAGAATGTCATCATTGGGTCGCCACCTTTCAAGAATTTCTACAAGAAAAACGCACTTCAGAAACACAGACGAAGAAGAGGCGACAGAAAATTCAGCTTGCTGCAGGCAAAAGCATTTCTCCTCAAATGCTCAAAGAAAGACCCGACAATAGCAGGAAGACAGTTCATCCTTTAGAGCCTAGTGTATCGGATTCCAGTCTACAGAAACGTACTGCTAACTCAGGTCCATTTATCTCACAGAAGAAAAAAACAAAACGATGTAACAGTAAAGACTCAGACACAGAATCTGGCAGTGGCACATATTCAGTTCATGATTCAAGTGATGACCTGAATTTTGATGACTATTGTTCAGAAGTGCTTTGTAATGACGACGATGAAGAATCGAATGACTCATGCAGCGAGGAAGTCGTAAGTGCAGAGTGTGTAAGTCAAGAGGATGCATGTGGGCATGTACGGCCAAATGATGATGATTTTGTGATGGTCAAACTAATGTACAATGAAGACACCAAGAAACAGAAAGAGAAGACCTTTGTAGGACAAGTTCTTTCATCAGAAAATGATGGGACCTACCAGTGCAAATTCCTACGTGTTCATCCAGGGTATAAAAACAATATATTTGTGTTTCCCATTGTTTATGATATTACTAGTGTTAAGCAACAGGAAATCTGTAAAATAGTAATGCCAACTAAAATCATGAGTAGAGGTAGATATGTGTTCAATGTTCCTGCTTAGTCATTAACTCAAGTTAAGTGTCATTATATACTCTCCTTTGATGATGGCACAGTTAAAAAAAACATTCAGGCAGCACATGTGTATAATATATGCATCAATATTAAGAAAATGTGTTGAAGTTGATATCTCATATTTGTCCTGTCAATTTAAAAGGGAAAAAAAGGTAAATTTATAAAAATTTTAATACAGCCTTTTATTTTATCACTTATAGTGTCCTTTGTAACATTTAACTTGTCTAAAATGGGACACACGATCTAATGATTTGTAATCACATAGAACTTGACTAACTGTCCCAAGTTACACCATCTCAAGTGTAACTTGGGACAGTGACAAAATGCTACGTTTGGAGTACTTGTAAATATACAAGTTATTTCATGAAAATTATTAAACACAAACAGCCACTGGAATTTATAAGTAGTTTCCATATTTTTACCATCTACCAAATCAGTCGTACATTAATTTGAAATCTAAAACTGTCCCAAGTAACCCCGTTTGACGGTATCAATATCAAAGAAAGAGTTTTTAATACGGAAAATGTTAATAATTTTTTGGCTTTGTTTTAATTGTATGTTATCTATGTAATCCTGACTTCATAATTATATGTTTAGTGGTTATTGTAATATGACTTAGTTTGTCTGTTTTTTAGGTGTATTTCTTAATGAAAATGTTCCTTCCTGGACAAATCACTCTCAATATGTATTGCTTGTAAATAAATACTGAATTAACATACTGCACATACAATAGCCTCATAACAAAAAAAATGGAGAATAGTTTCTGCTATTCGAGTCTATTTTTTTAAAATTTCTGTACTCTTTATTGCTATGAAAAAATTTAGGTGCAAAGATCAATCGATATAGAACAAACACATGAGGAATTTTAGTAGCCACATAATCTTTGAAGTGCAAAAATTATTTTGTAGACTAGTGTAGAGACATAAATCCGTGGCCGTGATGAAACACTAAAAGCATTAATGACCCAAAAAATTTTTTTACAAAGATATGACCACTCAAAAATTTGGCTAAAACATGAAAATGATGAAAAATGTCAAACATCACAAATGCATATTCCACAGAAACTATAACAGCTAGAAGAAAAGGTTATTTTTATTGACAGCTATTGAAATGCAGTTTTTTTGTTCATTAGAGATGGTTACACACAGCTATAGCAATGGCATAATTTGAAACAGAAATCTTCCATGGACTTTTATAAGTTTCCATGTGTTACTGTTGTATCACCTTGTTCTATTCCCACGTTGAAGTTAATTTTTATATTAAGTCTAAAATAATTAATTTTGGTGACTAGCAGCCTTAATTTTTTTTTTTTAATTATGTAAGAATTGGTACACCTTGACTTTTTATCATTTGTTTATTGAACTGGCTTTTACAGCTACAAACACGGCCACTGTAGCAGCACAAAACATATTCAATATCAAATTAACCGTTCTGAAATTCCAAATAACCTACCATGGATGGATTTTACAAGTTAGGTACAAACCCTATAAGTAAGATATTGATAAATGCAAATTAAAGTAAATCAAAATTAAGTGGGCCGAACCACTTAACATGTATGTTCAAGTACACAGTCTGATCATTTTTGACAAGATAATCAGTAGTGGTTAGCAATAAAAATGAATTCATTCAATTTAGCAGCAAAAATTTTTCAATCAATAACATTACACATAGCAAAGATCCTTCTGTTAATTACTAGACTGTTTACAATAATGTACTGCCTTCTCATGATACTATGCTCTGTTAAAGAGAGGTACAACTTGGCTTTATTTTTAAATGTCGAAGAATAATGTACAGTAATTTATATGTATGTATTGTATATACAGTATTCAGAACACACTTTCCTTGACAGCGTACAAACTGAATTACTCTATTAACAACAGTTACAGTTTTGAATCGAGAGCCGTGATAAGAGTGCAGATAACAACAGCCTCTTCAAAACAAGCCTGTTTCAATAAGGAGCACTTGAGATTTAATTCCTAAGAGCACACACTTAACACAACAATGTCACTGATCAAGCACCACAGCTGACCTCAAAAAAGTACTATACACCATTCTGATAAACGTTTTACGCCATCTGTTTACAAACACTATTAATAATTGCGCCCATAAGAATTTTTCCACGAAAAGAAAGGAGAGCAATCACAAAAAACATGCAACTTACATTAACATTTCGTCATAAAGAAACAAATAAATGTCATAACATGAGCTAGGATTGTGAACAATTTGTCCGAGTATGTGTGCAAGAAGGGCGCTCGTGTACATAAGAAGTAGCTGCTCTATATGAGGGAGACATTACAAATTCTACCAACTCAAAGGACAGAGGATGAAGAAAGGTGACGTGGAGAAGTTACAGAACTAGGATAAGGAAGGTAACAAAAAGCCCTGCAAAAACACCCTATTATTGCTGTTAAACAAGGTAGGTAAGAGGGACAAATAGCGAAGGTAGTAGATAAAGACCCACCAACAAGAAATTGAGAATAAATCTACAATAACTTGTATTAGGATGGGAGGGGGATTCATGTCAAATTTTAGTTGCTTTAATAATGTATACATTTGTACAAGACATGTTTTATAGGCACATATTGTGACTGTTTTACAGCAGAGAAAATTTGTTAGCTTTCATATTTTTTGCATATTAATGCTATGTCAATGCTCAAATTTACATTAAATGGTTACCTAAGAGGAAAACTAACTGACTTACAGTTTTCTGAAATAATTTACACTAAAGAACAGTGTCATGGGTTACGTCAAGATGTGTATAAAAATACTGCACTGAATATTTTTGTATTACTGAAAAACTGCTGGATTTATTATTTTAAATATGCTTAAATTTTCAAAGATTTAAAAAAAAAAAAAAAAAAAAAAAAAAAAAAAAAAAAAAAAAAAAAAAAAAAAAAAAAAAAAAAAAAAAAAAAAAAAAAAAAAAAAAGGAAAAGAATGAAAAGAAAGAAATACAAATTCAACGTGATTTTTTATACACAACACTTATCTTCATTGTAATTTATTTCATTTCTGTCAGTTGGCTTTACAATCTTGCACAAAAACCTTTTTATATAAATTTAAGGTTTGAAATGTCATTATACAAAAACTACGAAAGCTAGAAAATTTTCATTGCTGCAAAGAACAGTCACAACGCATGTCTGCAAAACAATCTGCGTGAAACCTCCCCTCCTTTAAGAGGAGTCCTCAACTGGCGCATAGGCGGTGTTGCAGCGCGTCACAAGCATACATTTTTACGCAAAACCGCTTAAATTATTCATAATATGTTTACATACGAAAAGAACACACACTTGAAACCATGCTTCTATTTTTTCAAAAATGTAGCACGCTGGTTAGAAACATGATATTCGGGCCTCTCAAAATAGCTAAAAACAGGTTTTTTAGACTGTTGTAACTCCGAAAATATTACCTAAATTTGTAAAGTGCAAAACGAGAGGCATGCATTGGTCTTTACTTCAAACTATTCAAAAATAAAATATTGGGGCCACCGCTTAAAGTCCCATAGTAAAATGATTACAACGGAAACCTTGCACGCCAGTTTGGCGCGCTGCGAATAGAGGCAATATGCTTCTCGTCAAGCGCGGGATACTGACTCTTTATTGCTACACTGTTCCCACGCGTCAAAGGTGGAAATTTGACACCGCGAAGGACTCCTCTTAAGAGGTATTAACTTAACAGTAATTTCAAACACCACAGAAACCAATATAAAGATGGCTGGATTGGCACCCAAACCCAAGCATACAAGCTCAGTGCGTTATCATTGCACCCATCACAACTATCACATTCATTATTATTTACTGATAAGTAAGAAATAGGATATTCTTTTCTATCCTGTAGCCCTGGTCAAATACGGCAGGTATTACAAACAATATCTTTGCTTTAGTGTGGATATGTAACTGAATATTAGCAATACAGATGTTGGACAGCAGGCAGATTCCACGTTAATTCCAGCACGTAACAGCATTATTTGTCAGTTGACCATCTTCAATTTTGCTGAAAAAAAATATATGTTAGTCACACAAACATAAAGAAACACACTAAAAGCATTTGACACAAAAAAAATTTTTACAAAGATATGACCACTGAAAAATTTGGCTAAAACATAAAAATGATGAAAAATGTCTAAAACAATAGCTGTCAATCTAAAAAAACCTGTATCTTCTAGCTGTTGTAGTTTCTGAGGAGCATGCATTTCTACATGTGATGTTTTAGACATTTTTCATTATTTTCATGTTTTAGCCAAAATTCCGAGTGATCTAAAAAATTTTTTTGGGTCAAATGCTTTTAGCGTGTTTCCTTGTGTTTGTATGACGTAACATTTTTTTTTCCCACCAAAATTGGAGATGGTCGACTGACACCCCCTGTCTGAAATGAAATAGGAAAAGGTCAGTGCTTCACATTTAGGTCTTAAGCACAGGTGAGAGGTGACATGAGGTAAGTATTGAGTAGAGCCAGGATGTAGGGGCAGGGGAAATGGGAGATCTCCGAGAAAGCCTGTCAATCAGCACTGTATCATCCTACACTATCCCCACATGCGATAAAATACAAGAGTATTGTTGGAGGAATATGAGGAATATGTTTAGTGCAAAGATGTAAAGATTCTGATCTGTTATTTGTGGAAATGCCATAGTTGATAAACTGCCTCCAACGTATGATTTCAGAGAATTACCAGCTACGGAGCAACAGTACAGCTAAGTTTGAAAAACTAGCATTAATAACCATACACAGTCATGAAAACACTGAACAGCTCCTATATGGTACATGGTTCAAACTGATCACTTGCCATTATTACCAACTTTAAAATAAAAGGTCTAAACCAATGCCCAATGCAGTTACATCTTCAGCAGTAGGGCCAAAAATTTACTTTAATGCCAGACTAAGAACTGTCTGTGGTTGACGCAATGCACTTTCAAAAACACATTCTCCACACAGACAAGCAGCAGGTAAAACCAAACTAAAGATACAGAAGTTCAGGTAATACAAAAAAACCAATGACTGAAAGGAGGTTCTGCAGAAAAGAAAGTGCATGGTATCAAATAAGGAGAGTGATAAAGAAGCACTTTTCAACAAAGATCAGTAGATTACCGTATATTTCTGTCACAGTCTGAACAATATTAGTAGTATATAAACATAGCGATAAGCTGCACATGAAAAAAGTACTGCTGGTAAAAGGTGACCAAGTTATAGTACCAAAAGAATGAAGAAAATATTAAGCAGAGTTTGTTAGTATAACTACGCAGCATATGATGTGCCTTGACCATCATTTTGACACATTAACACCAAAAGCACACAGAATCAAAACTGGACAAAGGAACTTCATAGATTAGCAGGAAAACTACAAATTCAAATGTTAACACTGGTGTTATTCAAAAGGTACATTTGGCTCTGAGGCCCACACGAAACAACAATCAATTCCTACATGAAAATAGCATCAAAAATGTAGGAGACTTTCTAGCACAAGCGAATGTTAAGTGCCCATGAAAGTAAGTTTGAAAACAGCATATTGTAAGGTGCCAGATCATACTGACACTACATTATGAATCTGGTTAATTGGTGGAGCCTCTGTAAATAGAATAAACTTAACTTTATTTTGTCTTATACTGTAATTTGTTTGAGGGAGTTTCACTGGTAATAACCAAGGCAAGTGTGTTTGCAAGGGAAACTGTTGGGGTGTTAATGCAAATCAGATGCTGGCTATTTCAGCACAAAGTGTATTTAGCTAGCTTTCCACCCACAGTGACGACGTTTGTCATATATGTAAGACATGTAATTATCTACATGAGGTGTGACTCTTTGGAGTCCGACATAATAAGGTCTGTGATCGTTGTAATTGAGAGCAGCATGGCTGCAGCATGTAGTAACGTTTGAGAGTGGAAATAAATCCAGAGTAATCCAGCATTAATTGTGTGTTTTATTGATTACAAAATAACATAACATGGCCCAGTCGGTTATTGTTTGTTCGAGAGGGAAGAAAATATGATAATATGTAAAGTAAGTGGCGGAAACTAGAGGTTACGTGTGGTGAATATATATTTTAGCAAGGTAGAAAATTCAACATCATGAATCAACTCAAGCAACCGGTAAAGATGAGTTGGGAAGATAATTTGGCTGTTAACTTTAAAAAGTTCAAGCACCAATTTGACACATATACGTTGGCCTCAGGATAAAATAAGCAAGAGGAAGCTGTTCAGGTGGCGATCTTACTTCACATAATGGGAACAGAAGCTCAGGAAATTTTCGAATCATTTGAGTTATCGGAAGATCAGAAGAAGGATTTTAAAACTGTGATGAAGTCATTTCAGGATCATTGTGTTCCTAGGACGAATGAAAGTGTAGAGAGACATGTTTTTTTTAATAGGGACCAACAAGGAGGAGAGGATATTGACACGTACGTAGCAGAGCTAAAAATATTGAGTAAAAGTTGTGTGTTTGGGGAAATGTGTGGCGGTTTAATTAAAGATAAAATAATTAGTGGACTACAAAACATAGAAGTAAAAAATAAGTTGTTGAAAACGAGTGACTTGACTTTGCAAAAATGTTTACAAATTTGCAAAGCAATGGAACTTACAGAACTACAGTTGCAGGCGCTATCCAAACAGAACAACAGTGTAGAAGTTAATCGTGTAGTATGTAGTGATTGTAGGAAAAAAGAGCAAAGGGGAACCTACAGACAGAAGACGGTTGAAGATAGAAGTTATCCTGGACATCTGGAATCAAGGAGAAAATGGAACCAGCAGAATAGCAGATGGCCACAAACGAGAGGGGATCATCAGTCTAGCAGTGAGAGGCCAAGGTAACCACCAGGATGGGAGAGCGAGCAGAACAGACAACAATCAACTTACTGTCAGCAGGGAGGCAAATACTTCCAAGGCAATAAATGGATGCAATGTGGTAGATGTGGTAAATACAATGATCCCAAGGTATGTCCAGCATTCAACAAAACTTGTAATAAGTGTAAAAAATTTGGATATTTTTCTCAGTGTTGTAAAACTAAAGTGGTATCACATGTACAAACACGGGAGTATGAACCTCTCACACAGTATGATAATGATTGTAATGACGAAATGTTGAAGTGTAATTTAGAGAATGTTTTGATGTTGAGAAAGGTAGATGTACATAGTGGGACACACCAGGTAGAAGACTGGATTAAAAAAGTAATGATTAAGAGTAAATATGTCAAGTTAAAATTGGACACGGGTGCCCAGGTTAATGTAATGTCTGAGGACCCATTGAAAACTGAATTGATAAAACTGATGGACTTAGGGATTATCAAACGTGTTACTGAACCCACAGAATGGGTACATTCATTAGTAATAGTAAGAAAACTTGATAAAACTCTTAAGAATCTGTCTTGACCCTCATGCATTGAACAAGGCCATAGTAAGGGAGGTGTATCAATTGCCCACATTTGAGGAGTTGGAGGCTAAAATGTCCCATGCGAATTTTTTCACAAACCTGGATGGGTACAAGGAATTTTGGAAAATTCCTCAAAGCGAGTCAAGTCAGCTACTGACTACTTTCAATACACCATTTGGTTGATTTTGTTTTAAGAGGATGCTATATGGTCTTTGTTCGGCGCCTGAGGTGTTCCATAGGTGTTTTGTAGAGATACGGTATTTGGAAGTTTAGAGGGTGTACAAATATATATTGATGACTTGATTGTGTGGTTGGCTACCAAAGAAGAACGTGACCAGAGGTTAGAGAGGGTACTGCAAACTGCGAAAGAAAAAAAAGTAGGTTTTAACAAAGCAAAGTGTAAGTTTGGTATCACTGAGGTCACATATGTGGGACACATACTATCGGATCAAGGGATCAAACATGATGAAAACAAAGTTAAAGTTATCTCTGTAATGCCAGAACCGAAAAGTAAAAAGGAGTTGCATACTTTTTTAGGTATGGTGACCTATGTAGCAAAATTTGTGCCTAAGCTTGCTGATGTGTCAAATCCGTTGAGAAAACTGCTAAAGAAAGATGTCATGTGGCAATGGTCGGAACATGAGAGTAGTGATTTCAATAAGATAAAAAAATTTTCGACAATAGGTCCGATTTAACACATTTTTAATGCTAACTAGAATATTGTATTGTCAGTGGATGCATCAAGCTATGGGCTGGGAGCAACTCTGTTGCAAAAAGACCTACATATGCATCACAATCACTGACAATGTCAGCAGGCTTATGCACAAATAGAAAAAGAAACAATGGCAGTGGTCTATGGATGTGAAAGATATAGGCAGTATTTATATGGAAAACATAGTGTTATAGAGACAGATATCTATATTCAAAAAGCCTTTGAATCAGTGTCCATTTCGCTTACAGAGAATGCGATCAAGGTTACAAGAATATGATTTCGAGCTAAAGTATGTTCCGGGGAAGGATCTAGTGATAGCTGATATGTTGTCGAGGGTTAAAATAAAGCAATGACACGAAAGTGGACTTTGATTCAGAGGTAGAAGCCCAGGTATGTGTAGTGAAAGAAAAGTTACCCAAGACACAGATCAGGTATGTCAAAATACAAAGGGAGTCCGAGAAAGATGAGGAATTACAGTGTGTGATGAGATGTGCAGAATGCACAAACTATGCAAGACCCTATTATAAGTACATAGATGAGTTGTTTGTGTATGATGGTTTATTGTATAAGACAAATCAAATTGTAATTCCTAAAGTACTTAGAAAGGATATGCTAGCTAAAATTCACTATAACCATAGTGGAATTGACAAATGCAAAACTAGAGCTCGACAACATTTGTTTTGGCCCAGAGCATCTGTAGAAATTGAAAATTTAGTGGGAAATTGTGAGGCATGTCTTCAATTTCAAAGGAGACTAACTAAAGAACCTATGTTGCAAAGAGAGTGCGAAGACCCATGGCTCATTCTAGGAACGGATTTATTCTGTTATGGAAACAAGAATTTCATAATAGTAGTAGATTATTTCACTAAATTCATTGAGATTGAAGAGTTATTCAACCTGTCAAGTGAGGAAACAGTTAGGAAACTAAATGCCATTCTAGCCAGACATGGGATACCAGAAATTCTATATTCAGATAATGGACCACAGTTTAATACAGTAGAACCCTATTATGTTTCTCAAGGGACCCAAAAAAATTTACATTATAAAAGAGTAATTTCCTATTACAAAACAGTTTTAGGGAACAAATGATTGTAGCATTATAACCAGGAAAACATAAGTGGGAACACTATAAGAGGGTTCTACTGTAGTAGGCAATTTAAGGACTTTCCAAAAGAGTGGGGTTTTAAGCACATCACATCCAGTACAAATTATCCAGCATCAAATGGAATGGTAGAAAGACAAATACAGACTGTAAAGAGAATGCTTAAGAGGATAGCTATAGATGATAAAGATAGTGCTTTAGCATTGTTGGAACTTAGAAACACACCAGTTTCTAGCAGGATACCCACCCCAGCAGAACTTTTATATTATCACCACATAACGCGAATATTGCAAGTGTCTGCCTATAGCAATCACATTACTGATTATAACAGGGAGGTTCGAAGTATGTTACACTTACATGGAGCAATAGGTAAAAGGTTTGAACAGAGACCAATTGTGGAGGAATACATAACAAGAAACAAGGTCACAAAATACTACTATGATAGAAATGCCAGAACTAACAGAAGGGGATATAGTGTATTATGAGGGTGCTAAAGAGGGATGGAGACCAATGAGGAAGGTACACATACAGCACATGAGTAATGTACGCCCTAGATCGTATCTAGTAGAAACGGAAAATGGAAATGTAGTCAGGAGAAATCGACACCATTTGCATAAGGCAGGGGAATAAGTTCCATTCGAGAAAGTTGTAGAGTCAGAACTAGTAGAACAAGAGGATAGTTTTGTAACAGAAATTGAGGATGACACAAATGTAGAAGTGGGAAAGCAGAAAGAACAGAGTACTCTGGCTGCAGAGTCAGAACCGGGTGAATTGAGCAATGTTAGTAGTGATTCTGAAGCTACCTTGTAAAAGAAAAACTCTTGAGTGGGAGAGTATGTAACAAACCTAGATGCTTGGATGATTTTATGTTAGAGTAAGTTTAGACTTTGATGTGATGTTTATTGATAGAAGAAAAAAAAAGGAGATGTCATATATGTAAGACATGTAATTATCTACACGAGATGCAACTCTCTGGAGTCGGATATGATAAGGTCTATGATCGTTGTTGAGAGCAGCATGGCTGCAGCATGTAGTAACGTTTGATAGTGGAAATAAATCCAGAGTAATCCAGCACTAATTGTGCGTTTTATTGATTACAAAACAACATAACAACGTTGCCCAGTCTGGAGATACATAAGCCTGGCTCACTCACCATGTGAGTAGACATGTTTAAGTGGAATACCAGATTGTAACTTTTAAGTCATTGTTTAAAGTTTTTCCTGAATCATAATGTAATAGGAATATAATTTCTGCATTAAAATATTGACAGTAAACTGAGCTCAACACTTCATATTATGGTAATTCTAATATGCAGACAACATTCATAAAGCCAGACAATTAGTGGTCAAGTTGATTGATATAATCCCAATTAATTAGATAGTACTTGTAAACTGTTCTTAACAAAAGAAAAAACAGTGTTTGAATATTTGAAGGTGACTTATTTAAGACACCTTTTTTACAGTAACCCTATCAAGTTTAATGTCAATCAAAAGCTCTTTTCATTTGGAGCATTTTTATGTCAGTAACTCTTTGTTATAACTCAGCTTTGGAATATGAACTGGACCTTATTGGTAATTATGGTGGCAACAGTGTGTTACTAAGCCAAGGTAGGAGGGGAACTTGCAGGGCTAGAATGCACCACTCCACTCTCACTTTCCTGTGCACCGTTTGTGCATATCAAATTTATTAATTTGTCTCATCACATATTTTTATAAGATGAATTTTGCTGCTAATATTTAGTTTGTCAATTGCGAAGTTGTAATGTAAGATTTATTTTTGTTTATTATAATATTTTTGGACGTGGTTTCAGACCACCGGAAGCTGCTTGACAGGATGCCAGCGCCCCCTATGCACAGAGGGTCCCTGGGGACACACTTGTACTAGCAGCGCAAGATAGAGGATGCAGAGTTGGTAATGGAAGATATCTGTGAGCAAGGGGTTTTGTTGCTTCTTCTTGTGATACTCGCTTTCATACCTAGATCCCTGATATTTGCTCCACCAACTATTATCTTGTAAATATATCTTTTAAATACTCCCTTCGACTCCACCCTCATTACAACTTAACTACCTAAGAATCTCTGTTTATTCCCTCCCTCCTTCCTATTGCAACCTGTCAACATCTCCTCTAGCCTGCCAACCTCCACCTGCTCTATCCTGTGTATCACTCCTCCAATTTGCTCCCTCCCCACCCATCACCTTCCAAGCGAGGATACCAGCCACATAAAACTAGGTACATAGCCTTATTCCGCCGTATAACCTTCTTCCTAGTCGCCAGTTCCAGCTCCTCTATCTTATAACACAGTTTTCTACTTCTACCTGGTCGTCCCTTCTCTTTTGTGTTTCCTCCTCACATTCCCTCTATGCTGTGCTATGAAAAGCTGCTATTTCCCCTTTGTACTCATTACTTCACTCTAGATTTTTACCTCGGAACTCATTTATAAACTGATTTGGAAAATCCCCTTTTGCATTGGAAAGTGGATATTTTCATTGGCACTGGACCTTGGATTTTGTAGATATCCCAGACAACTTATCAAAATTGAATAGGAGTGAGTGAGATTTTGATCAGCGCTTTACATCGAGGTCCTTAGTGCTGGTTAGGGGCGACACGAGATGAGTATGGAGCGGCACCGGAAGGAGAGGGTAGGGGACATGGGAGATCCACAAGAAAACCGGCCAACCAGCGGAATCATCCGACACGATTCCCACAAGCAAAATCCCGGGGACCGACCCCACCACAAAAAATTTAATAGAAAATATATAGTGATTGAGATATGGGTAGGTGTATGACAATCCACGACTAGGTAGGTACCTAACCGAGGTCAAGGAAGTCCTGGACTAAATTGGAATACGAAGGCACAACACAACTCCTTAACGACAAACAACATGAATGTGGAAAGTTGGCACAGGAACTCAGTAAAAAAATCAAGAAATAAAGTTCTTTTAACAAAAAATAACACTAACTTCAAATAATTTACTCTGAAAAAAAAAAAAAGGTAAAAAATAATTATGTTATTTTTAGACAACTTAAAATACAATCAATTTATTAGGACTATTGCATACAATTATTGTAATTTTTGGAGTCTGTGGCAATCAAGCTTTTAAGAAATTTTTCAAAATTTCTTAAATTTGGCAAAAATATATTTCAAGTTAAGTTAAGCCCATAAAGTAGCAATACCTAATTAAACCAATTAACAACTAAACACAACTGCCTAAAAATAATTGTTGATTACTTCTAAACAAAACTAGGCTATTTACATAAAGAAACAAAACAGGGACTTAAAAGTGACATCCCAAAAATATATTGACAAAGGAACACAGATGTAATGTAAATATCTAAAGGCAATTCTAAGAAATCACAATTGAATATAATTACAGAAAACTTATAGCATTCAAGTGCATCGACAATTTAGATATCGGACACAGCTGTCAACGACACCTGCCATTACGCATTGGCCCACATTTGGGTCGCCCACTCAACTTGCTCCCTTCCAGCATTGCCGTAAATGCACGCTGCTACGCACCGTGCTGTTCAACATCGCACGGCTGCTGTTTTTGTGTCGATTAAGAAATATTTAGTTGCAGTCAATGTTAAATTTCATTAAATTAGATGCATACCTAAGCTACTCAGTTACACATTTGTTAACCTTGGCTGGCACTGACTCCAAATGTAACAATAATTGTATATTACTGTCCTAATAAACTGATTGTCTTCCAAGTAGTCTAAAAACACATTATTACTTTTTAGTGCATTTTTTCAGAGTAGATTTCTTTTAAGTCAGTGTTATCTACTGTTATTTTATCTCCCCCTACCTTCTCAATCCAGCCTCTATGAGTATTTCCCACGGTCGTAGAGGAACAGGTCTGGACACTCGCCTATCTAACAATGTATTTTGCTTGACCCCCTTCTTGTTTGGTTGTAGTTTGTCAAGTTACCAAGAATGTCGTACTTTTTAGCGCTGTTTTCTGGGCGGTCAGACTCAAACTCCGTCCACTTTTTTCCATTGTTAAATTTATAAAGTAAATAAAGATTGCTGGAGCCTTTTCGTAAATTTGTGAACGAAGGAAGTATTTCATAAATTGATAAAAAATATGTTTTGATAAATTGTTTATCTTAGTGGGGAGGAAGTGGGCATAGTTTGAGCCGACCCCCCTAACAGCAGCGCCAAAAACATATAGCACTGTCGTGAACTTAGTGAACTACAGCCAAACAAGGGGGTCAAGTTTCCAGGAGTGTCCAGACCTGTTCTTCTACGACCGTGGTATTTCCTACTCCAAACCTCCCAATTGTCAGCCTCACCCCCATTTCCTTCTCGTTCATTATTTTCACTATACCACTTTTCCATTCCACCTCCTTCCTTGAAACCCCCCCCCCCCCAAAAAAAAAAACCCTTATACTTCTACTACATTCCCACCCCAGTATGTCGTATGTCCTGCAACATGTACATCTTCAGTGCCCAATCACTCATTATTCTACTCATCTCTTATCTTACCTAGAGGCCTATCTCTAACACTTCCCCACTCTTGCCTATCATTGCCACTACCACAAAACGTCACGACCTGGGGTGTGGAGTCGGTAAACAACATCCAACTCTCAAGTTTTTCCGCTGTCCTATTCCACATAGTTCTAGACTCACAAATCTCAAAACATCAAAAGGCAAACTGGATTGTATAAGACACACTGTTTATCAAGATACGCTTCATCATCACAGAGTGAATATAACTCGTAAACCTGACTTGTGTTACGCAGCATTGTTACCGCCACAGTCTCCACCTTGCCTGATTGCAAGGCTCCATTCCCCTTCACTACCACTCTTTCACACCACTGCTTATCCTAGAACAGGTCATGTGCAGCCCACACCCACCCTCCCATTAGGTACCTAAGCTCCATCCTTTAATCATTCATTTCAGGCTTAGTTGATGGCAGCAATGACACATTTGCAAGACACCCGGGCCACACGGCCTGTATTCTTAATTCCTGCCACGCATAGTCGCTGAGACACGAAGGTATGGTAGCCACCCCTCCTGCCTGCCTCACTTGTGCATCAAATCACACACCAAAACCTCCATGAAGCTCAATCTAAGACTGCTTCACCTTTGCCATGCCCACCAGCAGGCCTATATAAGAAGCTTCAGTGAGTCAACCACTTGTACTGTGTGTACACACTCGCCCCATGCCTCGCTATGTCAGCAAGCTACTCCCACTCACGCCTCCAGCAGTTCTAGCCATGACAGCTTACCTGTCTACAAGTTGTTTTTACAACTCCATATTGCAGTTACGGACCCAGCATCTGCTGCCCTCCCGACCGACCAACCAACCAAGAAGGCTAGCAAAGCAGTCAAATCACTTCACCATTTGACTGGCTTTTGGCCAAAAACCGTCACAGCCATAAGCAAGGCACGAAAAAAAAAGTACAATACAAAAAGTAACAGTAGTAAATGCGAAAACTCCACTACGAAAAATACGCAAAAATGAAGACAACCCGAAAATTCGAGAAGACAGAAGAACAGCACAAACACATAACGCGTGCTGAATACCCGACACAGGATCCAAAAAAAAGTGAACGGCACACGGCGGTGGCTAGAGAACTTCAGGGCAAGCAATCACCTCCACAGCAACAGTCCAACGTCACTGCGCTGGCTCCCAACTGGCACTAGTGCGTTCTCTTTGCTCTTATCTTCACTCTAAATTCCTCGCATTCAGCACCTTTTGGCACAGGGGGAGCTTTATTGTTCGTTTTGTCAACCTTTGAATCGATTATTATGGTATAGTTAATGTTCCGTCTCTCCAACAAAATGTGTATCACAGCCACGGTCTAGGTAGACCATAACACATTCATGTTTGACAAACGTATATCTGTATTTCAATTGCCACAATTTACTTAAATTTAAATGTTATTTTTACGAACATAAATATACCTTCCCGTTACTCGCCTACGCCTTCCCTTTCCCCACAACAATCATAGAAAAAGGTGGACCACAATCGAATCGAACCAAACGTCCTACCATAGAACTAAGATAATTGTAGAACGTAAATCCTCATGCTAGACTGTTGGCCACTGTTTCTAGCACCCCCTACCAAGCGGGTACCAACTAACTTCATAAACTATTATATTTTGGTCTCTAAAAGGTCTTTCAAAATGAAGTTAACATGGACCTCCTAACGTTATCTTTGGGCGCCTTCAGCGGGCAAAGCGCTGCACATGTTCAGCTGCCATCGCTGGCCACCGCTACGCTGCAGCGCTTCCGCAGCGGTTGCAGCCATGGCCGAACTATACAGGCCTGTCCGATCGGCGATCAAAATACATCGCTACTGCGCAATGACGTCACTCAGTACCCATGCGAGCAGATGTTAACATTGTCTCTAATGGGAGAAAAACGACCAGAGCTTAATTTGTTCGGAAATAAGAAAAAACTGGCGTAATAGATAACCAAAACTCACTAGGAAATAAATGAC
>PNEQ01120804.1:0-12082 GCA_003012365.1 Medauroidea extradentata
CAAGATAGCCTTGAAAACACTGACACAACGTAGCTGTCTGCAGACCAATACCAGGCATCAAATATTACAATATCGGGATTCTTATTGGCTCAGTCAAATAGGGCAACAGCTCCACGTACAAGCTAAAGCCAGTAATCTTCTGGTAAGCTGGACGTGTATTGAAATCCATCAAACAGTCAACTTTTCCCGCGATAAACCAGCATATCTACGAATCGTATATATTGCAAGAAACTACAGCGTTTTCGAGGGTATGTTGGCACACAACATTTTCGCGATATAACATAATCTCTATGTATTATATAAAAGGAAGGTATACTACATCGTACACATAAACACGTCAGTAAATAACTGAGGTTTGCGCCAGTTGATTTAATGCAACGAATACACCGTGAGTTTCAAATACTTATGGGGACCATCGAATAAACTAGGATGTCGCAATCAGCAACAAATCCATGTCCAATATTAAAATTAACACGAACTCACACATGTTTGGATTTTAGCTCGAGCCGAAAGAAAACGCATATGTTTTTATAGGTTTGTATAAAAGTATCTTCGTGGTGAAAACAAATGCTGCCTGAGATCGAGTTATCTTTCCATGGCCGTGATGAGCATATTAAGCACAGGCGCGCTATATGTATTTATAAAAGGAATGACGGACACTCAGCGCGGTGACAGCAGCTATGACGTATAGTATGACGGGAGACGTGGCGAGGTAACTTCCAGTAGGTATGACCAGCAGGAGGATTTATGTCCAGGTTTATGAACACAACGTCTATATAGCCGCGCATTAAAGTCTCTCAATGCGACAGTAAAAACTGCACCGCTAGGCCGTGTACACCGTCGATGTTAACTCACTTCAACAAACAAGACAGTCGCACAATAGATAGTATATTGTCATACATCATCAATTCATAGAGATGATGGTTAGAGACGTGAACTTTTAGCGAACATAATGTTGCCCCAGTTTGTTTCAGTGTCTTACGTGAGCATCTGTAGTTCTGCTTCGTGATAAACTTATTGTATCAACACAAGTCTTTGATTTGTCAGTAGAACCTCAAGACATCCCTAGAAGCAAATACAATCATTTTTCAGTTGGCCAACGTTCGCTAGTGTGATGGTCCATGTTTGCTGGAGTGGTTGTTAATCAGGCCAAGTCAGTAAATATGTTTGTAGTTATACTGAAATAATTTTAATCTGGGCAACTTAGTTTGAAAAGACTGACATATTTCAGTATACGGTCCACAAGCAGACTTAGCAAACTAACTACAAGCATCTGAGTACAATAAGAATGCTTGTGGTACACTTGTGGTTAATGTGTGGGTGATATCACTATGCATCATGTATGTCACATGTGGTCACGTGTGCATTCCTAATGTAGACTGCCTGTGGGCTGCTTATCACGATCACACTTCCACAAGTGGGCCAGTTGATGTTTGCTTTTTGGGATGTGAGATATAAAACATCCTATCATTGCCTTAAGAAGTCGAACTGCAGATGTGCACGTAAGGCACTGAAACAAAGTGGGGCGAATTTGTTTTCGCGAAAACGTCATGGCCCTAATGATGGTATAATTGCGAAAATGTTTCGTGCCAACGTACCCTTGAAACGCACATTATTGGGTGATGTACGTCTGATACAACGTAGCTGTCTGCAGACCAATACCAGGCATCAAATATTACAATAGCGGGATTCTTATTGGATCAGTCAAATAGGGCAACATCAAACACAAATTCCAAAGGGTATATATTGAAAACATTTTTTAAGTAGGCCTATACTCTGAAATAAAAAATTGGTGTTGAAGCATAATACGTGTTTTAGTGAACGTTGTGTGTGTGTGTGTGCGTGTGAAGGAAAGGGGTGGAGAGAATTAGTTAGGAGGCGGGAGGAGTTCATGAACACCCTCGAGCGAGGGGTGTAGCCGTGACCAATCACAGCGCGTTTATCTCCCTCCACACCCTCGGAGCGGCGCAGTCGTGTCGGAGATCACACACACATATATACATTCCACACCCTGGTGCGATCAAACACGCCGCTCTCACAACGTGGATCCTACCTAGCTCTGCGCATGAGCAGTAATGTAGCATAGCACGTGAGTTCTGTTTTACGTCAAACTGCTTAAAACAGGCATACTACATCATCCAGCGCTTAAAACATCTGTTCCAGTTTTAAATTGCAGGTTTCCCGCAGCCAATTTGCAAAAATCAAGGAAACAGCAACCTTAGACAACAGGTTGTACCAACTTTCTGAGCTACAAGTTTTGTCGCGTAACGTATTTCCGAAGAACAATTACCGACGCCGAAATCTCGTACATTAATTGCGGCGCAAGAGCTCACGCTTGACAAATACATCATTCTGCTAGTAATGTTGGCAAATATTATCTTAATATGTTATTTTGTAATGTTTCCCTATTGACGTTCAATAATGTATAGATAGGAATGTATGTTTTTTTTTTGTTTATTTATCTACCACACACAATAAACTCACTCCCACAACATTTATATACTAAAAGAAAATATTTCCAATCGTGCTTCCGTATTAATATATATATATGTATATATATATATATATATATATATATATATATATATATATATATATATATATATATATATATATATATATATATATATATATATATATATATATGCAGCACATCTATTTAGAAATATTAATAAAAAAATTTTTTTGACATACACCATTGCAACAAAAGGTGTTACGTCATTTTCTGCAATAGCGTTATCTCCATATTATTTTGATTAATTACTTGCCCCAATTGTAAAATCGTTAAAAAAAAATATCATATTTATAAACATGTTCGTGGGGCACCTCAAAATCGTTAAAAACAGCTTTTCCAGACAGCAAATCTTTAAGAAAATGCCAATCTGGTTCACTAAACAGAAACATTATGCATCCGCTTTACTTTACGCAGTACTTCCACAAATAAATTACACGTGAACCTCATGGGTTAGACTATGTTGATTTAGGTTATGTAGTACCTCATTGACTAGGGTTAGGTTAACAAATGTTAGGTTATATTACATTACAGCAGGTCAGTGTAAGGTACGTTAATTGTACGTGCAAATTAATGCAGGATAGTGCAAGTTAGTGTATGAAAGTGCATGTTTCTGTATGCTAGAGCAGACTAGCTCATGCTAGTATAGGCTAGTGCTAGTGCGTGCAGACTAGTGCAATAGTAGGCTTGCACAAGAGCTGGTTACCGTAAGTTATTGCAGGTAATTCAATACACACTAGTGCAAGTTAGTGCAAACTAATGCAAGTTGGTGCAAGTTAGTGTAGGTTGGTGAAAGTTAATACACAGTGCAAGTTAGTGCTAACTAGAGCAAGTTAGAATTGGTTAGTTGAGGTTAGTATGGGTAACTTAAGGTAACTTGGGGTAGGTTATGTAAGGATATGCTAGTGCAGACATGGTTATGTGGGAATGATAAGGATGGGTAAATTATGTAGATTAAGTTATACTGAGTTAGGTACGGTATGGTAATGACGTAACGATTACATCATTCATTACTGAGGATAAACAATGAGGTTAATGTGATGCCATCTAAAAATGTTGGCATGACATAATCAAGTTTGCCGCTTTGGCATAATCCAATATGGCATACAGGTTCCACAGCCAACTATTCCACAATTAATTTTGACGTAAAACAGTAATATATCTAATAAGATGGCTGATGTGTATAACTGTAGGTTTCTTGAAGCCAATTGGCGAACGTTTAGCGATAGCAATCCTAGACAATAGATTTAGCCAACGTTTTAAACAAAATTGTTTCCAGTGTTACGAACTTCTGAGGCACGAACTCTGACGCCGGAACCTCGTACATTTAACTGCGGCGCACGAGATCACGCGTAACGAATTAGTAATTCTGGATAAATATTTACTCATAAAGCTGGAAAATACCATTATTTAGGATTTTCATTGAGTATTTTATCCATATTGACTTCGAAAAAAGCGCAGAAATCATTTAATGTTTTCAGCGTTTATTTATCTACCACGCACTCTTAAGGCCACGATCTTTCATTTATTTCAAACAATTGCAAATAACTCTAATATTTTGTAACCAAATGCGTTGAAAAAAATTTGAGACGTTACACGATAAACAATTTTGCTAGAGCGTTTTTTTATAATAATGTACCGTTTGCTAGCAAAAAGTTATTTGGCTTCATTTTGGCTTACTTTGACAACAAACTAAGTAATATTTTAGGGGCAAACATTTTAAAATCCGTTTGATGTATTGCAACAGAAAGATTAAAATACAAACGATGATATATACTTAAGTGTTAAAACTGTAAACATTATTGTTTGATGTATGTATTAATTTGTGTTAAAAAATATTTTCGAAACCGCTGCAAAACTAAAGATCGAGGGCTTGAAAAATATCTCGACAAAAAACAATGTGGACGTTAACTACCAAACAGGTTTGTGGTACATGCACTCGTCTATAGCTGGGAAATATAATTTATCACAGAAACATTAGAACAAGGGAATCGTGGCCAAATGTCGTTAGTCCTCCCAAGTCATTGTAAGGCCCGCTAAGATGAGTCCTCGACGATAAGACAGCGCGTAGAGGCTATGCTGCAGGTGGCCAAGCAAGCAAGATACGCCCTAATGCTCTGATACTTGGAGGTTAGGAAGAGCTGCAGGCAGGTGGCAACCCACTATACTCGGCACGCCAGGAGAATTAACATAGAGATTGCCAGGTTGGCGTCGTGTCCGGCTGAAGAGCAGGTCATGCTTCACTGGGCGAGGTCATAGTTCACTCCCAACATAGGCGCTCTAGGGGGGGGGGGGCACTCTCAATACTCCCCACACCAAGAGAGAATCCTGCACATTTCGTTAACTTGAAATATCAACCGGTGTACGAACCATCGGGAAGAGACCAACACCTAATTTACACATTGGATGCACTCCACTATCAGCTGAGGCCACCGGCGCATTTCTTTTGCATTGCAGATGCAGTTTTACACGAGAAAAACATTACATAACAAATTGAACCCACCAATAGTTTTGTGTGTTCTGAACAACTACAATAAAGTATACAACACATGATGTTTATCGCTACCTCGACACCAAACACGATAATATATCTACCGATAATGTTATAACAATAACTGAAGGCAGGGCATTTTTGATGATGGGGAGAATGAATGGTTTTTTTAACACATGGCGGAAGTGAATATTAATATTGCACACCATTAACTCAAATTATCGTACCTTGTAAGTGAGGTCTTATAAACTGCGAATTTATTGCAAGAATAACAGCCACGAGGAGCGCAGTACTGATGCGAGGGGACTGCAGACGTATGACAGGTGGCCTAGCTCCGTGTTGCAAGGGGCTGAGCTAGTTCGCAGTACAGACGTCCTCAACTTCGCCTCTGTACACGTGCATGTTCTGTGGCAGCAGATCCAGTGCTCGCCCTGCGGCGATGTTTGCCCCGAGGCGAAACAAACCTTTCACTACGCGCCTGTCCTGGTACCATGGTGGGAGGAGGGGGGGGGGAGGCATTGGGCAACCTAACCGAGCCTACGTCATGAGCATACTATGTCCTATATGAGGAGCAAACTTTCAAACATAAGCGTGTACGTTTTATATAGATAGTTTTAGATGGAAGCAGGAAATAACTAATGTAATATACTACTAAGTAAGAATAAATATGCTCTCCGCTTTTTTCCAACGTGGCGTAATTTAGTTTGATAGATCTTAGTTTACACTAATGCTGAATTGTAGCGCAGTCAGTTAGGCACCGGTCTATGGTGCGAGAGGTCCTGGCTTCGAATCCTGGTACGGACGTAGATATGCTGTCCCTTCCCCTCCCTTCATCATCATGCGGTCACCTCGTTGTTAAGACTCGGTTTCAGTCGCCATATTGAATTTTATTATTTTTCGCTTTTCTGGAACTCTTGAGAAGAAAAATGTTAAATCGGCGACTATACCACAAATTATATTTACCGTGTACTACCATACAAGTATGTCAATACAGCTAGTAATGTATAGTCAGGTCGCAATTTGTCGGGCAAATTATGAATATAAAAACATTTGCCACACACATTGTGGCGTAATGATATGTTAACAGCTAAATCGCAAGGTCTGTCATGTAGCGAAATGTAAATAGAATTTTAGGTATAATCGCATATTTGACATCTTTTTTCTTAGAATTAAAAAAAGCGAAAAATAATACAATTCTATATGGCGACTGAAACCGATCCTTAAAGAGCCTCACCTCACCTCGTGCCGATTTCACCTTGTTTGTTTTAAAAATATACACATTTAAGTCATTTTTGAAATTTTAGAACGGTCTTATTTAGGCCTAATTTGCACACACGCACACACACACACACTGCCCCGAGGAGGCGAAATGTAAATGCGCATGACACGTGAGTAACATTTTCGAAGCACAAAGCAAGTAATTATTATTTAAATAGGTTCAATTATTGGTTCTGGATGATGATATTGACATAAGTGTATTTCCTCCCAGCGTCTGTTGCGAGCACAACACAGGAGCGCTGTCTCTACTCATACTTCCTGGTCGACGAGTTGTAACATGCCGGCACGAACCTCTCATCATATACACATGGGCGTGGATCATAATTTCGTCCGACGAAAACTGCCGCATGCTAATACACGGTCGTCTTCGGCTACCGTAATTTCACACTTGCCTCTAACGTCAACTATAGCAGAGTCGGCCGCCTCCGAATAATCGATTCTGGGGTTGCTTGATTACAGTCTTTAAAAACAAACTGTAATCGCCGGCATGTGTATAACAGCAGGTATCGTTCTCCTTACGTGGAATAGTTGGTTCGTTCCAAGGCGATCGCCCGCCAACAGCCAGTATAGATGCGTGGAAAAAGTTTCAAAATTTCAGATACAATCTTCTTACATGTAAGGGAAGCAAATTATTCTGGTATGTTTGGCGAAAATATTCTGCCAGTATAAGCGGGTAAATACATGGCAAATACTTTCCAGGCACCGAAATAATACTCGTTACTCGTGAAATACACTTTATTTTAAATTACACAGAATGTTGAAAAATTGCACTTCAGTGTTTTGCCGCGTGAAAATTGGACTGTTTGCTGGATTTATAAGCAAGTTCAGGTTACCAGAAGATTACTGGCTTTTGCTTGTACTTGGATCTGAGACCCTATTTGACTAAGTCAGTAATAATCCAGATATTGTAATATTTGATGCCTATGTTTGCAGACAGCTACGTTGTGTCAGACGTATATCACTCAATCGGCAATCATGCATGTCACATGAAACTACAGTGTTTTCAAGGGTATGTTGGCACAAAACATTTTCGCGATATAACATCATCTATAAACATTATGTATGATCGTAGATGCAAAAATGTACTATTTCTGCGCTACAATTCATATACTCTGTCCACCCTTTCAGACCTGAATTATTTTTCTGCTTCCCAGACAAAATTGCTGGAAAAAAATATTTTTAGTTTGTACGGAACCCAACAGATGGCACCATCTGAAAAACCACAAAATAGGCATACAAAACTGTACCCCAATATTTTTTATTGCAGTTATTACAATTTTTATAAATAAATGACCTTGAAATTTTTTGAATTTTTAATGGCTACATTTGTGTCCACCAGGTCTGAAAGGTTAAGGTTGCAGCAGAAATAAAATTTGCAAACGAAATAAATTAAAACAATTGCATTACATCTTGATTCCTTACATTGTGATTGTGCTGCAACACAGTTACCTTGTATCAATCAATGTTTCAAATGAAGTTTAAGCTGTGCAAACATTTTACTGCAATTCACTTGAATGAGTTAGCTGTAAACTTAAAATGGATGGGGTATAGTTCACGACGTACAGTGCATTGCACGACAGCTGTATCTCGTTATTGAGGAATACCATCGCAGCTATCATTACCACGTCACACGACACTTTCACATTAACAAATTCGTCTCTAGTTTCACGCAGGTTTCACGTGGTATTTTTTTTTTTTTGGAAACTAGCTTACAAAGCAATTTTCTGTACAAGTAGAAAGATTTCTTGTACAGTCCAGCTAGCCGGTTATTGAACAATCGAAATTTCCGTGTCCCTAGGTGTTATTCCAGACCCGCTTACCATTCTCGCCCTTTACCATTGCTACCATCGGTTAAAACATCGACACTCGAGTACTTTCCTTCGCTGGCCCTCACACACTTGCGCCTCGGGAGCATGAAAGTGGTTCCTTGTTCGGCAATGATCGGGAAACTTCGACACAAATGTTACAACACCCATACCATAGAATCACAGATGTTAGGACAAACGTATGACATAATCACGCAACTTATAACCACATATTTTAGAATCACGTAGATTAAAAACGTCGTACTACACAAATTTACATCTTAGAACTATTAAACAACAGAATCGTGAGATGTTAGAACAAATGTACGCCAGAAACACACAGCTTCAAACCACGTACGTTTGAGTGAGAGAGAGAGATTTTGTTCAGCGCTTAACATCGAGGTCTTTAGCGCTGGTGAATGGTGAGATGAGGTGAGTATGGAGCAGCACCGGAATGAACGGGTGGAGGAAACGGGAGTTCCCCGAGAAAACCCGCCGACCAACGGCACTATTCCCACGTGCGGAAATCCAGGGACCGACCCCGCCGGGAGACGAATGGTCTGACCACTCAGCCTCCGCGGCCTCACGTACGTTAGAAACCTTATACAACAGAAATTCCCAGAAAAGAAAGATTATTGAACAGAATCGCAGATGTTGTAACTGCCATACAATAGAAACACGTGCTTCAGAACAACTATAGTACACTACAGACACATACATAAGAAATGTCATTCCTTAGAGACACACAACAATGAACTAGCATTGCTTAGATAATTATATCTTGCGTGTTTCTGTGCTATGTGATTCTACTGTATGTGTTTGTAACATGAGACAGTACACCGGGGCACTTGATAGGAGGCGGCTGGAATGCTGCCGAAGTTACCCGATCATTTCCGAACAAAGAACCGCTTTTGTGCTTCCGAGTAACGTTAATTCTACTACAGGTTTGAAAGAACATGTGTTTTTTATGAGAGAGCTTGGCACAGGGAAAATTCCTGTCGCTGCTATCGCTAAAGGACCAGAAAAATACCAAACTGCAGTAAAATTAAATGTAAATACGCTTGGCAATGACAGAATTCGGTTAACTTAACTTCAAAGTGAAAATAAACTAATTGCGCGTTTTATATTACGAACATAATGTAACTTAAAATACAGAGAAGCTCTGTTATTAGCCAGTTTGCACACTTTACCGATACAAGCGCTCAAGCGGCAGAAATATTCCCCGTGCCAAACTTTTAACATTGATCTTTCTAACCTGTAGTAGAATTAAACTTAGACCGAGACATCTATCAGGTGATCGAGGCATGAATACGTAAGACAAGGTGATCCATCTCCCCGCCTCTCCTCTCCAGACAACCTGCTACATCACCGACAAGCAGTGTGACTATCAACTCTGTCCTCTCACGTATCTAGTCTCTAGTCACGGCACTTGTCCCACGTACAAGATAATCTCCAACACCGACATGCCACAGTACCTTCCTCTCCGAGACAACAGTAACACCTAGCTAGCTAGGAAGCTCCTGTACTTCACTACACAACTTATGTCCACGTCCTCGCGTTTCATCGCCATTTTTAATTTTTTATTTGTACCAGATATTTTTTTCTTATTTTAGACATAATATGTGACGAAATTAGGCTCTTATGACATTTTTTTATCTCTCATAGTTTTCGCGTAATAGCGTGTTAACGTCATATTTTGCGTGTTTCCGTTTTAACGACTACACTCAATCCAACTGATATAACAAACTCAAAAAAATCACAGTGGATAAAGACATTGCAGGCTGCAATGACATGCTCATATAATTAAAGATTAAAAATTATTTGAATTTTAAAAAATTTCTGAAACTGAAAATTAAAATTTTAAAAATTCAATATTTTTTTTTTTAATACAAATAATTTCTATTCTTTAATTTTATGAGCATGTCATTGTAGCCTGCAATGTGTTTATCCATTGTGATTTTTTTTTTTAGTTTGTTATATCAGTTGGTTTTAGTGTAGTCGTTAAAACGGAAACATGCAGAATATGACTTTAACAAGCCATTACGCGAAAACTATGAGAGATAAAATGTTTTCATAAGAGCCCAATTTTGTAACATTTTGTGTCTAAAATAAGAAAAAAACGTCTGGTACCAATAAAAAATAAAATAATGGTGTAGAAAATTGCGGTAGACCGCGCCCTTAATCCGACACTATCAGTGCTACCAACAATAGAGAATTGTCCCTAGATATATGGGAATAAAGAATAGTCGAGAGAACGAGGAAATTATTAACCGATTGTTGGGAAAATAACCTGCTGGGGAAACATTATCGTTTTTATAGATTTTGCTGTTTTGTGTCAAGGTGGATTCACAGTGCTCCGACGAGCCCGACGCAATAAAAAGCAAGCATCAGTCCGACAAAGTAACTGCCCCGACAGCCCGGCGGAAGTAGATTATATTTCTAATTTTCGCCGTGTCGGGCCTTGCAGGGAAAGGAAATGCAATATTACAAAACGAAATTTACTTGCAACTGAAAATACTTGACTGGATTTATTTACTTGGGCCACGGCCATAGAAGACCAGGTCTGGACACTCGCCTGGATATTTGACCCCCTTGTTGTTTGGCTGCAGTTCACCAAGTTACCGACAATATTGTGTTTTATTGGCGCTGATGTTACGGCGGTCGGACTAAACTCCGCCCACTTCCTTTCCGCTAAGATAAACAATTTATTAAAATGTATTTTTTTTTATCAATTAATGAAGTACTTCCATCGTTCACAAATTTAAGAAAAGGCTCCAGCAATTTTTAATTACTTTATAAATTTAACAATGGAAAAAAGTGGACGGAGTTTGAGTCCGACCGCCCGGAAAACAGCGCCAAAAAGTACGACATTCTCGGTAACTTGACGAACTACAACCAAACAACAAGGGGGTCAAGCAAAATACATTGGTAGATAGGCGAGTGTCCAGACCTGTTCTTCTACGACCGTGGTGTGGACATACTCGATTGCGAAATAAATGAATGTCAAAAGAAAACTAAAAATAAGACAAGAAAACATAAATAAGCAGAGTATGCTTTAGTCATCAGGATACGTACACATGAAATTCCAAAACTGGAATCTGGTCAGATAAAACAAGGAACAAACAGACAGTCATTTATTTCGCAATGGAATATGTCCAAGTAAATAAATCCTGTCATGCACTCCCATTGCACAGTTCTTTCAGAGATCATGAAAATACTTGGTATAGTTCACATGTAAAAAATTGTTTTGCGTATAATAACACTTCGAAAGTAGATAAACTTCACCGAGTGTACGTTGGCTTCAGTCAATTTTCGCGCCAGATAAATACAGATTGTCAATAAACTAAGCAACAAGGTTATTTTCGAATATACTATAAATGACTGTTTTTTGTAAGTACTTTGATTTCAGCGAAGAACATTATGCATTATATTTGTGTTGCCTTTTATTTCGCGACAATTTTTTTTTCTTTCAATTTCATTCGTGCTTTCATGAAACAACTGATTGAAATAATACATTCAAAAAAAATATTGTGGCATATACTTGTTGGTACTGCCGACAGCCATACCACGACGAGCTACTTGTCGGCATGTCGGAGTGTTGTGAACGCTATCAGAATAGTCGTGGCTGTCTTGCTTAAATAATTGTTGCGTCAGAGCTGTTGTGTCGACCTCGTCGGGGCATTGTGAACCCACCTTAAGTAGCTATGACAAATTTATTCATAATGTTGTCAGTTATACATTTTAATAATATTCTTCCTTAAGTTTTGCTGTGCACCAATAATAGGCATATACAAAGCTTTTAAGGTTGTTCAAGTGGGGAAAAAACATAATTTTATACTTGTATGAAATAGTGTTAGTTTTGTACACATTACTTGAGAGTACACATACTTCTAACGGAAAAAAATTAGCTCATCTAGTTTTCCCGTAATGGCACTTCAAAGTCAAAATTTGCGTGTTTTTACTTCA
Source organism: Medauroidea extradentata (assembly GCA_003012365.1). Lineage (NCBI taxonomy): Eukaryota > Metazoa > Arthropoda > Insecta > Phasmatodea > Phasmatidae > Medauroidea > Medauroidea extradentata. The sequence continues at coordinate 12,053 of PNEQ01120804.1, forward strand.
TACAAAACTTGAAAACCAGATAACATAATG
>PNEQ01120811.1:0-25529 GCA_003012365.1 Medauroidea extradentata
TTGAAGTAAAATCACGAGATGTTTCGAAAAGGCGTCAAAATATCGCCATCATAACGCCATAAAAAAGTCGCCAGTCGCTAAAGACAAATATTTGTCGCCGAACATACTAAAAAATCCTTACATATAGTGACAACGTCACTACGTTGGCAACCGTACCAGTGAGTATTCGGTAGCAGCACAGGTCGGCAGACAGCGCATGTGCCGTAGCGTCCGAAGAGTCGAATAGTATCGGTGTCTAACCAACTGGCAAGTAAAGAGCGCAAGTTGTATTCCCGAACAGCCATCGTACCGTCCTATCATGCGAACTTTTTTTATTTTTCAAAATTTGTATTTAAATAATTTTCTTTCCTAAAACACCGTTAGTCTATGATATTTCTTCGATATTTGTGTATACTTTTGCAGCGGGAAATTCAAGTAAAATACTTTCCCTGATAATTGCCAAAATTCCCTGACTTTTCCCGGTTTTCCCGGTTTTCCATGTTGGTCACCACCCTGTTTAGTATGCCACAGAAACTCACCCCAGTTATCTAGATTTTGGTACCGTGTTTTACTATTTGTGGTTACAGCCCCAGAGCGCTGTTTTTTTGTCATAAATTGGGGTCGCGAGCTAACCCCTTGCAATAAAGTAGTTTTGAGTCGAGAATGGTTTTTTTTTATAGCTCGTGGTGGAGGTGGACGTTAGTTGTTTAACAGACGTGGTAGTAGAAGCTGATTATTTCAACGTGACACCGTACTACATAACCTGCTGTGAAACGCGTTTGTTAACTTCACTTTTCCGTGTACGGTGGTAACGGTTTATATTCATTTCCGATAATGAAATTAATGCTAGAGTTTAAAAAAAATAGGGTTTATCACTATACTATTTCAAAAGCAAACCAACGTGAATAAATAACTGCCGGTAAACGTAAATTTGTTGTGACTAACGCTATCAAAAGCAAAAGCGTAACCATTTTGCTGTCTGAGTTTCGCCAACAGTAAAACCAAAAACTTCTTTCCATCCAAAAAATGGCTTCCTAAATTCCCTCAGTCGTTGCTTACGTGCACAACCTACGTGATTACGGAACTGTGTTCTTAAAACTTTTGACAATTCTATTTTCATTGCCAAATCTGACATTTATTGATGTAAAGAGTAAAAATTAAAAAATACACGGAACTGAATTCTTATACGTATTTTAAACTTTTAAATAATATGAGATTTTTTCCGCCATATGTATTTTACTAGCAGCTATACGTAGTTGTTTTCCAAAGGTGAAGTTGATTACATGGAAAACAGTACTTGCAGTATCGATTTTCTTTTTTACACTTATGTTTATGTCTATGTCTATGGTTCTCGGCACGTGTGGAATTTACTGTTTTTTATGCCAATTTGTAATTAATACACATTTTTTGGAGTTACTTTAAATTTAAACAGTAAAAGTAGTGGTAAAAATGTCGAGTGAAGTGTGGGTACATTTTTCTGTAAGTGCTGTGAGCCCAAAATTTGCTGTTTGTAAATACTGTAGCAAACAAATTTCACGTGGCGGCAAATCACATTCGACTAGAGCCTTAAAAAAACATTTAAAGCTACATCCACGTCAGGTGAAATTGCAGTCACATGCCAAGACTGACATTATTAGTGAATGTGTGGATGATCCTGGAGAGGGCATAAGTGGGGGAAGTAGCTCCTGTTCACGTTCCCATAAACATGAACATCAGGCAGGCCAATCTCAGCAACCAACTCTGAAGATGTTTATCACCAGGAAAGAAACATTTAAACCAGGCGATCCAAGAGGCGAATCTATAACAAGATTAATTGGAGAGATGGTTTGTTTAGATAACCAACCATTTTCAATTGTAGAAAATAACGGTTTTGTTAATCTTGTTTCACATCTCGAACCAAGGTACACAATACCATCACGTAAATATATTTCTAACAAACTAATTCCCAGTATGTACATGGAAACGCTTTTGCGTGTTCAAAACACCTTGGCAGAAGCAGAATTCATCAGTGTCACCATGGATCTGTGGACTTCATCAGCTAACGATGATTATTTAGGTGTAACTGTGCACTTCATTGACAGCAGTTTTGTTGCTCGACATGTGTACGAGGTTATACCATTTATTGAAGTGTCACACTCAGCTGAGAACATAAGCAGCTTTCACATACAAGTTCTACTGGAGTGGAAAATCAAAGTGTGTCTTGTTAGTGACAATGCGAGGAATGTTGTTGCAGCATTGAACTTGTCAGGTTTCACCCACATCCCTTGCTAGGCACACACACTACAATTAGTTGTGAAAGACAGCCTATTAAACAGCAAATTAGTTGCTGCTGCAGCAGGTGCAAGTCGGCATCTGGAGGGACATTTTAAACATTCAACCCGTGCAACCAAAATCTTGAAAGAGGCCCAGGTAACAGTAGGAGCACCTGCATATAGGCTGGTGCAAGATGAGCCTACAAGGTGGAATTCCACTTTACATATGTTTCAGAGGCTCCATGAGCAAAGAAGGGCTCTAGTTTTGGCAGCAGCCAATCTTGATTTGCAAGTTGATTTATCTGTGTCTCAGTGGGAACTTATTGGTAATGTAATACCAATCTTGAAAATGTTTGACGAGGCAATGTTGCAGGTCAGTAAGGAATCTGTAAACACATCAGAAAAAATACCAATCATCAAAAGTCTACTCCTTGAACTTAACAAACCAGCACCCCGATTGTCAGGTCTGCAAGGTGTAAAGAACGATCTTTCTGCATCACTGGCTGGAAGGTACAAGTCAGTAGAGAAAGAAAAAGTGTATGTGCTGAGTACACTACTCAAACCTCGTTTCAAAGGGTCAATTTTCTCAAGTGGAGAGATCAAAGTTGCAGCAGTGTCTCTACTTCTTGCTGAAGCTCAAAACATTGAACAACTCGGTGATTCTGAGCTGCTGGAACGACATGGAGAGGTAAGTAAGAATATTCTTCTTTGTTACCTAAGTCAATCTGTCACAATACCTATTCTCCTATTCTTAATGTTTGGTTTTGGTATTTTTAATATAGGCAGCTACAGCTAAGAAGGATGGTCAAAAGAGTGGCATGTGGTTGTTGTATTCCCAAATTATACCTGATCAAGTATCAAACAAGCAAAAATCTTCTGCGAATGAAGAAGTGACCAGATACATGTGTGAGCCAGTAGTTGATCCAGAGCAAAACATTCTTCAATATTGGAAATTGCAGACCAAGTGTTTCCCTATATTACAAAAACTGGCTAAGAAATATTTGAGTTCACCACCAGCAAGTGTATTCTCTGAACGATTGTTCAGCACAGCAGGGAACATTTGTGACAAAAAGTGTAATCGTCTTGACCCCGAGTGTGTTAAGATGCTTGTGTTCCTCAACAAAAACTTGAATGCATAAAAGGATTTTTTAAAATGTCAATTTTTAAAAAAAAGTTATTCTTAGATTGTGTTGTATTTGTTTTCCCCTTCATTAAAAACTAATTTACATGGTTGTGATATCTAATTTGTTGTTGTTGTGATTGAGGATGAAATTTGTTGGGGGTTGAAAAAAATTCAGATTCGAGGGGTGGATTCGAGGGACTATAAGGGATTCGGGATTCGGATTCGAGAAAAATGGGATTCGACCCATCCCTACTTTGAACGTGTGCGTGGGTCGCTACTGCGCAGGTTGAGCCTGTGCTGTATATGTGGAGGAGGTCATATTGAATACCTTCTGTTTGTCAGTTATGGAATTTTCTGATGAAATGTAATGCTTTTGGTGTATCACTCCTACTGTGATTGCAACTTCGCACTGCCTTGATATCCAGGCATTGTGCACCAACATTTAAACATATCCAATCATTGTAATCATTGGGACAGACAAATTTGTAAGCCTTTCACTAGAGACCTATGCATTGGCCAGTTACTACAAGCATACTTAGTACTTTTGTTCATTAGGTCACGCCACTGGATAATGAACACCATCCAAAACATATGTGTGATTAAGGCAATCCTTGTAATTTTTAAAACTGTATAGAGGACAAAACATCCTGGTCGCAGAGTTGTCTTTTTACAGCACTTTGTTTCTGTCATTCAGAGACATTAATGAGGGCCGCAATGGTCTAGGGGTCAGGATCATAACCTCCCATCATGGCGATCCAAGTTCGATTTCGGATGGATTCGATCCCCAGTGGGTTACAGCCCCAGTTTTTCGCAACTGGGAATTGTGTCAGACGATGTCGCTGGTCGGCAGGATTTCTCAGAGAGCTCCCATTTCCCACACCCTTTTATTCTGGCAATGCTCCTTTGTAGGGTCTCATTCCATTGTCACAATGCAGAGATGATGGCATCCTACAGGCCCAAAATCAGAATGCCATCAAGCAGTTTGGAGTTATTCCCACCCTAAGGTACATACCCGATAGTATATTACTTAATTTATTTTTTAGCGAAATATGTAATGACATACTGATGTCCTTTCAGAATGTACTAAAGGGTGTTCTGTTGTTTATGAAGTGCCCAAATGCCCAAACAGGATATGTCTGACTGCCAACTGTAACTCGCAGCTGGTGATGGTAGAATGCTTGTTTTTACGTGTAAGGTGGCGAGTCTCTGCTTAATATGTTCGAAAAATAAGCTACTCCCAATGCCTGTAGCTTTACATGACATCAGTTTATCTTCTGAAAATCAGTTATGAAATTCCCTCCAATTCAGAAAGAAGCCTACTTTATGCAATTATTTGAGTTAATGAAATATACAAAATATATTTATTAATTATAATTACAGACAAGGTTTTATGGTGTTGTTATTTTTGTGCTGCACATACTTTCCAAAACCCATTAAATTAAATACACTACGCTTTTCTTTGCTACAATAAATATTGTAAACATTAAGCATATTCAAAAGGCATAAAACACTTGGCATTTTAAAAAAAATTGTTTACTGAAATATAATTGAAAAAAGTATAAAATTACCCTAAAGTCTTCAGGAAGTGAAAATTTCAAAACAGATGACAACTGTTAAGTCTTCTAACTATGCATACCAATTGAAGGTAATTCACCATCAAAATTTTATACTAAAATCAAGTATACACCGTATATACTAGTGTATAGCGAGCTCTCGTGTACAGTGCACACCATGCTTTTTGCAACAAATTACAGGGAAAAATAATTTTTAGTGCCTCACTAGTATGTAAAAAAAAGAATGAGCCGAGCGAGCAGGTGAAGCAGCACGAGGGAGGCTACAATGGAAAGGTCAAGGAGAGGGGAAGAAAGGAAACGAGGCTGGCAACAAATAAAAGAGAGAGGAAAGATAACATTCACACTGGTTAAGAGTGTGAAGGCAGTGGTGGTGATGGCGAGCGAGGGGGGGGGGGAAGAAAGGAGTCAGCATGCTAGGGGGGGGGGGGTGTGTGTGGCTTGTCTCTCTTTAGGGTCACTTGCTGCCCGCTTCCAGCATGTCCCCCCCCCCATCCACACTACTTCTGAGATGCAGGTTTGTGTCAACGAAAGTAACGTGCATCTTTGGCGGAAAAGTATAGAAAAACTTATGATTGCAGAGTCGTCCTGCAAAGCTTTTAAGGAATATAAGCATGGAAGTATCCTGAACTAGACGATGAGTTGACACTGTGCAAGAGAGAGAGAGAGAGAGAGAGAGAGAGAGAGAGAGAGAGGCTGTCGAAACCAATGCCGGTTGACTAGCTTGTACAAGGGAAGTAGGGAAGCCATGCTTCTTCCGCCTCCTCCCTCCCCCTGCCTAGAGTAGTCTAGGCCCGAGCTCTTGCGAGACTATCTCTGGCGGGCGCTGGCTAGCCGGCTGCCGCCACTGCTGCCCACACACGACCTGTTCACATTGTACCTACACTATGACCCAGTGTCAGTGTCAAGGACGCGACTCGTTTTCCACACTCATTCGTAAGTGGCGAGTGCTTCTTGAATGTAACGAGACCGTCCGTAACAGTGTTTATTTAAATTTTCTGTTCAAATTTACTTCGGGAAAAATATGAAAGTTTGCTACTTATAATTTTTGTATTAGTACTATTAAATACTGCATTGTTGCAGTTCTCTGTGGAGACAATGATGCCGAAAATATCTATTCGTGAACAGGCAAAACAGTTTTCCAGTGATGGGATGATGAAATCTGGGGATGTTTTACTTTGCCGTTTTTGCAACAATGTGATGCCGGTGATACGAGACATTCTTCAAGCAAAAGAAATCTCGGTCCTAATGTCAGCAAAGCAGATGAGGGAGGGAGGGAGGGTGGGTGGGTGGGAGGCTAGTGTAGGGTAGGTCTGGTAACGGTGGCAACTTCAGTTTGTAGAGCTGCCTCTGACGTCACCGAGTCTCTATTCCAATAGTACCCCTTCTCACTCTTGACTCGTTGTCGCTTCCCATCCTCTTGTTTACCGCTACTGGTCTGCATTATTCCCTCCCTCCGCCACTTTTCGCCTACCCATTTCTCCCATTCTTCAACTTTCCTGCCAGCTGCCTCTTCCCGCACGGCGCAAGCCTCTGTATACAGCATTCACAGTATCACGTTATAAGGCCATGCAATTTTATTTTACAATTTGAGTTCAAAATTGCCATCCACACTCAATTGGATGACACATTATGTGCGGAAAAATACGGTAAACTACAGAAAATAACCTAAATTTAAGATGCCGAGACAAAATTCGCGATATTTCGCATATTCAATTTGAAATAGTTTTATTTCATATTTTGACACCAATTTCGGTGTTATTTCGTTTTATCGTGATTCACCATATAATCGTGTCCCTAATCATAAGTTATTGAAAACTTACGAATTGGCTCATATACACCTCTATTTTTCATAACAGGAGTAAAGTGTTCCATGAAATGCTCACGCTATGTGAATCCACATTTACACAAGAGTTCCAACTATTCCAGTGGAAAAAATGAACGTTACGTAGTCATTTTGAGAATATCCACAAAACAAACACTTTCCGACAAATTAATGGTGTAGATACATATCAATCCTGTCCGACACGCAAAGAAAGAAAATAGAATAGGTACGGTTTATCTATACAGTAACTGAAGCATTTGAGAACAAAATAAGCACAAGGCATAACTACTTGTGTTGGCACACACATTGCAGTATGTCCTAATTTCTGCCTATAAATTCTACGATGTTCCCAAAATTAAACAACAATGTATTTAAAAAACATATGAAATGGACAGTTTAAAAACCTCTACAAAACAGAAAAAAAAGAATGCACGTAAGCCTGTCACGGCTGATGTGAATGTAACTAAGTTTGTTTTTCCGCCAAGCGCATATTATCAAGGCACTCTCCTGCACAGCGGGTGTTGTGTCAACAATCTCGTGGACAGTGAGAGGGAGTGGGGGTATCTGACATGTCCGCTTCTTTTTCGCTTGTCACGTCCGCCGCTACAGTTGCATGAAGTAATGAGCAGGTGCAAAAAACTTTCTAGCAGCATTTGTATTTAGCACTTTTTTACTTGTACATGTGTGTGTTCACATATCTTGCTAATTTAATTTTTTAAGGTCAAACTTCTTTTTTCATTGGGATCTTTATTATCTAAAATAATGTAGTCTTACTCTATTTTGCTAAAAAAAAAAATGTAGTCTGGGTCATAGTCTGCCAGTTCTCATTCAGCTTTAGGGGCAGTGTCATCACAAATTTCCATCTCAATACGTCTCGTCTCATCCTGTTCAAGGAGTTCTGCAGTGAGTTTCGCATGTGAAGTGATCAGTTCCTTGGCATCTGTTGCGTCAAGCCCCTTAAACACAGTTATTTTTTCCGATTTCAACTACTACTTCCTTTAAAACTTCTTCCAACTGTTTCTCAACAAACTTAAATCTAAAGAAATTCTTCTCTAAGGGAAGGACATAACTTATTCCAAACACTATTAAGACAAAATTTATTATTGGTGTTAGATTCTGCACTCTTGCTTCCATAGAAGTTAACACATCTGACAACAGTTTCCGGAGAGCATTTCTACTTTTTGTGCCATATGCTCCTACCATCCAACCCAGACTGGGCACCATATTATGGACTCGAGTATGACCGCGCAGTTTCAAGACTCCTGGAAGCACCTCCCCATCCTCCCCACCTTTTTCACGCTCCGCACTATGTGCACACTTCCCCTACCCTACCCCACCGCTCCCTTTGTGCCGGCTCGCGGCCAGTGGTGTTTGTAGTTTGGGCTGAGCCACTCCTGCTCCTTCGGTACGGTACGGAACATGACAAGGAGATTATTTCTTGAACATTTTCATTCCTCTTCCATCCTGCACGATTCAACCTTCAACTCTTGTTCAGTGATGGTAACGGATGTTGTGTAATAATGTATTGTATCATCAAGATCTTATAATACAGTGTTGTTTCCAACTGGTGTTACTTTCTGATCCTTGGGTCTTGTAGCTGGAAATCCCGCCATCCCCTAGCCCATTGATACTCCCTGAATGCTTTAATATATGTTTTTGTTTAGTGTGAGGTTGGGGTCTAAAGTGCCCTAGCATCACAATGCTGCGAGACTCTGCTAAGGGTTCAAGTCCCGGCAGGGAAACGTAAGTGTTGAATTTTCAGTGTTTTTAGTGAGGGACTTGAGTTAGGTTACTGCGTGGTGTTTTTTGACGTAGTGGCAGATTGGGGGACTGAGTTTGTGGCTTGTACTGGCTATCTAGAATTGACACAGTATCTTAATGAAGCTGGAGTAGAATTTTGGCCCGAAGAAATGATTACCGAATTGCGACTAAAGGCTATAGCTTATGTAGGTAATATAATGGGGATTGGCGTCGCTGCCTTTGACCACTGTGAGCTGTCTGCGTCGCTACCTTTCACGGGGGCGCAGTCTACCTTGTTAGGTAGTATATCCCTTGTGCCCAGATTAACAGTTATTGCAACCCAATTAGTCGATTCATTCTTTCTACAGTCCTTATTGCCTCGAGCAACAGGACTGGCGTTGGAGGTTTTGAGTGACGTGATATCGAATGTAGGGAGTTACGAGATCTTCAAAGAACGACTGATCGAGTTGGTTGGGTCTTCCAGAGTATGGAAATCAGTGAAGGCAGACTCAGGCAATCAATTTCAGAGGATCAGGCAATCTGTTCCTTCGTTTGTCCAGACGGTGTGTAACTACGCCCAGGCACTTAATTTCATTCGTGATTAGTCCAAGGTAATTAATGGCGCCTTGGACCATTTAAGGCCCTAAGTAAAGGCATTGCGCGCCTTGTTCCCGCGACCGACGTCACTAGGTAAGTTGCGCTGTTTGGCAGTGGAGTTACAGCGAGAAGTAGATTTGAATGAGGAACACCGTAGTGGTGCCAGTATGGTTGTGGCTGGTCCCACGGAAAAGGAAAGTGGTAGTCGGGAGGTACATAATTGGATGAGTGAAGGATCGACCCGTGGCCGCCATGATCGGATGCCGAAGGTAGCAGTTTGGGAGCTGTAAGTACAAAATGAGGGGAGTCACAGTCGGTGTAGTAATTGTCCCAAATCAGGGCACAGAGCTGAGAGTGGTCATAAAGCCCATGTTATAGGTATGGTAAAGTGGGACATTACCGAATCGCCTACGATTCGGGAAACGAGCGCATCCTGTATGCGTAATCCCGAGGCTATGGCATTATGGGCCAAGAATGAAAAATATTAAAGAGTGTTTGTTATGTTAATGTTGAATGGAGCGGTGTATCGTGTTCGGGTTTGGTCGATACCAGTTCATCCAATTTGTTCGTAAAATTGTCTTTCTTAGCGTATTTGAAGAAAAGTAAAACCTTGGTGGTAAAGGGGGAAGTTCAAGACACGATTGTTCGGGCCTGTTTAACCAACGGGCGTGTGATTACGTGGTGTAATCGCAGCGTGCATTTACATGTGAAAATTGGAGATTATTGTGGACACGGAAGTTCTCGGATTTTGGTGATTTGATTGCTGATATAGTGTTAGGGTTAGACTGTTTGGGTGAAACACGGGCTGTTATTGATGTTGGAAAGGGCAAACTTTATTTTGCCTTCGCGTCCGACGTAAAAATGAAACTTAAAGAACTTAGAAGGAACGTGCTTGTTGGTGAAGGGTTGGGTGTTATGTCATGAGAGGATGTTCGCGGTCAGATGGAGAAGGTAGTGCATGAGTACACTGACATCATAATTCTTAAAATCGGACATTGCGACGTGTTACTGTACCGATTCACGATCACTAGCGATACACCCATGCAACAGCCGCATTTTAACTACCCTCCACCTAAATTACACATATTTTGGGGTATTATTGACAAATTGTTAAAAGATAGGGTGATCTCGCCTTCGAAGTCAAGACTATGCGTGTCCTGCGATTTTGGTTAAGAAAGTGAACGGCAGAGGCTACAGTTTGACAACCATATAATGTCCGTCAATAAATTGATTTGAATGGTCACATTTCCAATGCCAACCGTGGAAGTTGATTTGCAACATTTAGGGGAGGCCAAGGTCGTTTCTTTGTTAGATTTCAACCATAGCTTCCACCAGCATCCTGATAGTCGAAAAAATACTGCTTTTGCACCCCGTGGGATCAGTATGAGTTCAATCGCGTTCCGATGGGTGCGTGTTTTGGTACGCAAGCCTTGTCACATGTGACAGATCATGTTTTGTCAGATCTTAAATTCAAGTTCGTGTTTAATTACATTGACGGCATTGTTATATACAGCGAGTCTCTGGATGAGCTGTGGGACATGTTCGCGAGGTGCTTCAGCGGTTGTGACCGGCGGGCTTGATGGTTAATCCTTCCAAAGTCACATGGTGTTCCGAATCAGTGCGGTTTTTGGGATATGTTATAGCAGATGGGAAGTTATTCATGGATCCGGCAAAAGTAAAGCCGATTGTTAATTTTCCCAATCCCATTTTCCTAAGGGGTGTTTCTAAATTTGTGGGCATGATGGGTTATTATTCGCGCTTTATTCCTCAGTTCGCGGAAGTCGCAGTCCCTTATAATATGTTAAAGCGGCGTGATCAGCCTTTTGTTTGGGGTGGTGAACAAGAACGGGCCTTCAAGCGATTAAACGCAGAGTTGGCCACTAGTCTGGTATTGAATCTAGCAGATTGACGCCCGGTTTGTTCATGTGGATACTTCGTCTGCAGCTCTAGGGGAAGCTTTGGGTCAGATGTGAAATGGCGTGGTGTTGCCTGTGGCCTATGCGAGTCGGGTGTTGACGAATGGTGAGAGGAAGTTAAGCATGTATGAGAAAGAGGCACTCCATGTGTTTATGGGACGACGTGGTTCGCCGATTATCTTGATACTGTTGAGTTTTACCTGTATCCTAACAACCAGGCTATGATTTTGTTGTTGTCCCACTCACGAATTTGGGAAATTAGGTCATTGGACCTATCGCCTGACCTGATTTCGGTTTCAGGTTCGTCATATCCCAGGGAAGGAGAATGTTGTCGCCTACACGCTATCTTGAATGTTTGCAGTAGAGGATTTTTAACTGGATGTTGATGTTCCTGTTGCGTCACGTGGGACTAAGAGCTGCTCAGGAACATGGTGAGGAATGTAGGCAATGGGGAAAGTCGGATTTCCCAGGGGGAGGCCATACAGTATGCCATAAAGGATGGGTTATTGCATTTTGTGGGTCGGTACCGCCGTCAGAACCTGTTAATAGTTTAAGTTTTCCGTGCCGAGGTATTGAAATACTTTCATTCGTCAGCATTTGGCATCCATTTAAAATGTGAACGAACTTATAAGAAAATAGTGTCTAGATTTCATTGGGTTGGCTTAAGAAGGGATGTAAAAGAATTTGTGAACAAGTGTAATGATTACCTCTTACCTCAGAGCAAAACCCCCTCACAAATACTCGCGTGGGATTGTACTCTGTTAAGGATGTGTCTTTTGTGTGGGAAACGGTTCACATTGATGTGTTTGGATCGCTGGTTCGTCCCAGAAGGAAGAACGTGTGGGTTTTGATTGTGATGGATGTCTTTTCAAAGTTTGTATTCCTCCTTCCAATGAGGAACATGACCACACGAACAATTGTTAGGGATCTGACAGAGAAGGTTTGGAGTGTGTTCGGGGCTCCTGTTAACTTGGTGAGCTACAATGCCACCTATTTTGGGTCCAAGGAATTTAAAAACATGTGCAACCATTGGGTGGTAAGAAATTATACAAGCAGTCCGTATTATCTATGTGGTATTGCAGTAGAATGCTTACTAGCAATCTTAAGATATTATATTATCTTATAATATAGTGCTGTTTCCAACTGGTGTTAATTTCTGACCCTTGGGTCCTGTAGCTGGAAATCCCACCATACCCCTAGCCCATTGATACTACCCGAATGCTTTAATATATGTTTTGGTTTAGTGTGGGGTTGGGGTCTTGAGTGGCCTAGCATCACGTTTTCAAAATGGTTCACACTATAGATTCTTGTCGTTCAACTGCAAGGCAGATTTCATGGTTATTAGAGCCCTCAATAACTTCTAATATTGTTTCTACAAAATTGTCTTCCTTTTTGCTACTACTTTATCAGTCAGCACTTCTTTTGCACATTTCATGTTCACAACACACAAACATCAATTGTCTGTAACACAGCGAAAGCTAACAATCACGACAAATTATTAAAAAAAATAACTGTCGCTTATTACATGAGATGTTCATCTTGCGCTGAATCAGCACACCCTTGCTAGAACCCCCAAAGATCATTTTCATTTGGATTGTCAACTCAGCCCTACTTATTATACTACACCCTGTGAGTAACTTCTGCACCCATTGGAATTTGGACTTTCAATATCTGTGCCCTTGTGTTTGTGATGTGCTCCGTTGGATGGGCCCACGCTGCCTCGCCGGTCTTCGTGGATGTTCGGGTCCCGTCACTCATCTTTGTCGCCTCCCTCTTCTATTCCCTCTTTCCCCTCTACCCACTTCTCCTCCTCTACCAGGCCTCCTGCCGTCGTGTGCTCCAGCACTCTTGAGTCCTGCGCCCGCCGAGCAAGGTTCCCCGACCCTTGTTACCTCAACACTCCATCGGCGTTCGTCGGCGTTTGTTTATTTAAAGTTTCACTAATTTTGAAGAGGGTTGTGTGATCAGTAGTTTTCTTCGGTTCGGTAAACTGCGTGTATCCCCAAGTTTCGTTTAGCTTTTTGTTAACTCAGTTTCCTTATAGCTTTCTTTGTTTGTTTTGCCTTCCCTCATTTCCACTTTATTACATGCTGGCTGAGCGTTGATCTGGCGAGTGGGTCAGTCAGGTTTTTGGTAATTGTATTAATGAACCCTCGCTGCAGGTTCCCATGAATAATAATGATGAATTGAGTTTTTTGTCATGTACCCTTTGGGAAAATATGCATATACCTGTAAATTGAGATTGGTAATACATTTCATGTCGTGAATTCACGTGTTTTGAGCCTTCGCTGAGTAGACCCACTCCTCACCCTGTGTTGTCCATTACGTGTTGTCCATTACGTGTTGTCCATTACGTGTTGTCCTTTACGTGTTGTACATTACGTGCTGTCCATTACGTGTTGTCCATTACGTGTTGTCCATTACGTGTCGTCCATTACGTGTCGTCCATTACGTGTTGTCCATTACGTGTCGTCCATTACGTGTCGTCCATTACGTGTCGTCCATTACGTGTCGTCCATTACGTGTCGTCCATTACGTGTCGTCCATTACGTGTTGTCATTACGTGTTGTCCATTATGTGTTGTGAATACTTGTTGGCCGCTGATTCACAGCCCTTGATCAACTTTGCCCGTTTTGGCTGGACAAGGCGCATGTGTGTCTAGTCGTGTGTGCCTGAGTGGGCACAACTTGTGGCTCAAAAAAAATTATCATGTAAACTTTTCGTGCGCACACATGCTCAGCGATTACGGTCTCAAAAAAATAATAGGACAGGAAACCCGATACGCCAGACAGTCTTACTGTCACCAAAGCGGCATTCAGACGTTAGCGAGCGACGGCAAGCTTACAGCAATGGATTTAAGCATCATTTTTTGCTTGTGTTATGAGAGTTTTATGTCACGCTATTTGAATCACGTATGTAATTTTTCTCGCGTTGCATGAATTCACGGTAAGCGAATCCATGCTATGCGAGTCCGAGATGTATTTAATTATTTACTCAATCAACTTAGCAAATGACTTTAAACAGCAATTTTGTGCAGTGATGAAATAATTTTTTTAAGTAAACCACCATGCCACAGGTACTCAGCCACATTCTGTGAACTTGTGTTGTCACTGGAATAAAGCAATACTACGACACAAATTCACATACATTTGCTGCGACACGTTACAGTGGAGAGACGTTTAACCTCTCAGTTTCATCTGTATTTCTTATCTAACTGAGGATCTAACACTAAATGTTAAAGCCTATAACCCAACATTTCATATGATTTAGAGCTCATGATATTTATCTGTAGTATATGATTTTAAAAACTAATTTATTACTTAAGTTTATGTAATTATAGTCACATCAACTTTAAGAACCAAGTAACAAAATGAAAATTAACTGTTGTAACAAGCCGTATTTCTTGACAAGCACATATTTTATGGAATCAATGCTAAACTAGTAATTAAAAAAAAAGCAAATAAATCCCAAGATCAAAGAACTACTCCCCTTAAATAAAAAATTGTTACATGTCAAAAAGGTAATAATGTAAATATTTTCACACAAATAAATGCACAATCTCAAGCTTTCTCTTAATTTAGCAAAAATACAACATGAAACTGTATATATCATGGCACTATCAAAAGCATACACAAAAATATCACTAGTACTACAAATAGTTGATAATTATCTACCTATTTTATCACGTCAGCTAAGAAAAGTTTCGTTGCTCAAACTAGTAGGAAATATCTTGCTGGAATATACTTTAGATATTACAACACCAACCTATATTAACCCCTCCAATATTCTTAAACAGGATGTTGACTCCCATCTACATGCTACAACTACCTATTGCATGTGTATCAGTAGCTCATATTCACTAAAAATATTGCATCTAAATATAAAATGTATTGTTACCAAGCTAATAACTAAGCTAACAAAAGGGTTATTTCACACACACCTACCATTAACCCACTTTACACCAAACATTACAGTAACCTAGAAATTTAATATTTAAAAACATACATTTCAAAGAAATTAACATGCTAAAACTATCTTTTGAAAATTGAGAAGCATAAAAATGCATACAATATTTCTCCTCATCACAAGACACTAAAAGTGTCATCAAAATTTTATGACGCCTGACCATGAGCAATGCACTACGAGCCGTAAGCAAGCAGCCAGTACTTAAGCTAATTAGCAAGAATATAACTACTTTCAACAACAGCCTTCTACTGGTTAGGGTAGTTCCACACAGCATGCGACACAACAGGAGAACGCCTACCCATGCACTACTCGGCAGGAACATGAGAGCACGAGCACTAAATTTCGAGGGGTCACTTACGACGTGAGGCCAGATGATCGGCTCGAGAATTCTGCCGAATCATCATCATCGCTGCTGGCATCATCCAGTGTACAAAGGAACAACATAGGGTCCACACGCACCTCAACTTCTGTCACTTCGCTCTCAGAGTCCGTGCCCTGAAGGTGAATGCCCCGTCACACAACACAAACCAACAATTTTCCGTGCTACACACATAGCTCCCACACCACAAAACATTGGCCCTCAACATTCAGCACAAAAACATCAACCTACAAGCTCCTAAAGTTCATACACTGCTGATGTGAATATGGACATAGAACCCTTACGACATTAACACAAACTTGCACAGACACATTGAGAAAGGAAATACTAACAAATGAAAATGTGCAAATTTCAATCTACAATCTTCAAGTACGTACAATTAGCATGACCACCACATGGCTACAATAGCCACTTAAATTTTTCTGCTTTTCCTACAAAAAAAAACTCCACCCACACCTTTAATGCAAAATGTTTCAGAGTGACATATTTTTATAAAAAAAAAATACATTAAATAAGCATGCAACATTACTTGACTCTGAGAGGACTACTTAAGAATTTATATCTGACAAACTGCCTTATCACTATTTATATTTATAACAGGATTGAGTAGGTAGAATAGCATAACATTAAAAATATTATCAGTACTTTCTGTGATTACAGTGGACTCAAATTTTATTACCAAAGGACATATTATTTAACTCAACCTAGAAAATACAAATACAGTAAACTTAGTAAATGTATGGGTTTTATGTCTGGAGCAGATATTTTAGATGGCAATATTAGTTCCCTACATTATACCGTAGCATTTTATGCCTAGAACACATGATTTATTGTAATACTTATAATGGAGAATAAAAGATATATAACCATTATATAGATTTTTGTCTTTGTGTCTGCTAAGTAACAGGGTAGACCTGACCTGACATGATGCAAAGTTCAAGCATGTAGGAACACACAAATTTTTAAAAATATATTTAAAAACTCATTTTTACAGGTTACTGAGAGAAAATAACTGTAGTCAAAGTTAGTTAAATAACGACAAATTACAAGCAGGAACATCAGAGCTCATCTAACCTCGAACTGATAGCAACACAAATTCCAGCCATGCATGTGTTTCCTCCAATTAGTCCAGTTTCTTTCTCAATTCTATGTACTTCTCAATATAAATTCTTTATTTTACACTGTACATTCTTTAAGCTTACCACAAACTTTTAGCGACTCACAAAAATGAGAATGTAACAAATCTAAATGTATTTGGTAAAGACTAAGGAAACCTTACCATAACACCAAATATGTAGAAAAAAGTATCATTAACGTGCAACAAAGTTCCCAATTATACCGCAACATATAACACCATGCAAGAAAAGAATTAAACGAAATACAAATATCCGCAACAAAAATTAACTACGTTTCACTTCCTACAAAAACACAGGAAGATTCACAAAACAAATAGACAACGCAACACAGTTTCATGTCATTTTTAAAACTGAAAATATGTTTTACACCACTGGTACATTTCAAAATTAGTACAAATACTTCTGTCAATATGTTCTCACACTGTTGTCATGACGACATAATAACTTCATAGAACAATATTAACTTTCCGAACGTTAACAATTAAATTACCACTGCAGCCACCACAACTTCGGTCAGTTATAATTATCTACTAAGTGTCCTAAATAAGTAAACAATGCAACATTTAGTAAAATAGTAACAATATTTCCAATCTATGTAACAAATTAGCAGAGACATCACCAATTAACGTAGTATTGTGTTGCTGCAATAAACATGGCATGCATAGCTGTCCCAAACATAAGCAATCAGCTGCCAACAAGTAAAACCTTTCGTACCGCTATATATGTAAACAGTGTATACATGGGAATACTGTATTAGTAACCAATGTGTTTTATAAATTAAAACCACACTATTGCTATTTATGAAAACAAGACCAAGATTTATTTACATAATCTTCTTGTGTTGCTATGGACTTACCACAAGTGTATTACTGCCAATAACTTCTGAAGGTGTTTATTTGTTGCCTTCCTTAACCAACTTTGCTACACCAAGTATATCTAACCCCCATAACAGAAGAAAATTCTACCTACTTAATTTCTGCAAAAAAACTGTGTGCATGCTTATTCCCCTCATAGTATGTGTCACACCAGTTATATATCACCATGTGCCCAGCCAAAAAATTACACACTACCCTCTTAAAATTGAGAAAATGTTATATCAGGTTTGCAATGTATTTTAATCAAGGTTGTACTATTGTTGAACAGAGATTAAGCTAATATAAACATTGTAAGTATACTAAATTTAATATTAGAAGTTTTCTAAGTTTATTAAGAAAAAAAATTGTTAAGGTACCCCGATACATCTGCAAGTGGATGACTCAAGAGTAAACTGTACTGGCAGTAACTCAACTATCACACCATCTCTAGGTGCTTCCACTGCTCCTGCATGGTCCAGTATCATAACTGCCCCACCCACCAACTACCCTCATGATTTGGATGGGATATGGTTCAATGTCTTTGCTCAAAACCTGCCTATGTTCTAATGATTTGCAGCTTATCTGTTAAACATCTTTTTTTTTACAGAAGATTTCTTTCTAATCTGCTGCACAGGATATGACAGCACTCACAGGAAGAAAAGAGAAAATTGGAAACGTGGTATATAGGAGCAGGGACCAGCATTCAAGCAAGAATAACTTGCATATAGTCTGTACACTTTAAACTGAGCACTACCCAACTCTTGTAATATTCAACAACTGTATTTCATTTGGACTCAATATGGTAAGGTTACAGATTGGGAGACTGTTCACTGGTTTTTGTTCCAGGAAAGATTTCAGGTCAAAAAAAATTTTAATGATTGCAAAATGGCTGAAAGAAAAATCTAAGCAGTGCTCACTTTATCGTGAACAGTCTGTACTAAGAAGTTTTCCAGGCAAAGGATATACTTCAATTACGGCAGGCATACTCAACCCTCAACCTGGTGCTCGTGAGCACCCGAGTGTTCGCGGAAGGTAAAACCGTGCTCTATTAGTAGAGGTCAAAAAGTGCTCACAAGCAACCTTATTCCACATTAAAACAAAATTTAAAAAATCAAATTTTCTTGTATTGTTTATAGTCGCTCTCAACCCATGTAGTAATACAAGACTTTGCCGGGAGGTTGCAGAGCAGCATGGCTGTGTCCCATCATTCGCTTCAAATATTTCCGGCTATACACAATAGATAGCGTAGCGCGCACCATTGTTTGCCGCGGTAATGCAGATAATTTTCTTTTCCGCACACTAGAGTACAGTTATATCAAGTATGAGTTCTTGGTTAGTTATAATGGATTAATTTGTTTTTAGGAAACATACTGGGAATGAAGGAGACACATCACAGAAGCAAAAAACATACTCATTTTAAAAAAGTGGGAGGCTGGTTTTCTTGTTATGCACAACGATGATGGTGTAATCTGTCTACTCTTTTGGCTTCTTCATCTCGATTTCGAAAAGCAAACATTCAAAGACATCACAAAACTTATCACAGTGCAATTGCATAAGGTGAGAGACTTAACGATAAAGTTACTATGTCAGCAAAAACTTTTTTCATCCAACAGTACTATTTATAAACCAAAGGTAGTGTCTATAGATGTGTCCAACAAACTAGTACGGAATTGAATGGCATATTCAAGTGGAGAGGTGGTCAATGACTGTATTGTTTCAGCAGTCACAACCTTTGTTGAAAGCATACCTGAAAAATACGGAAGTGTTATGGTGAATGCTACAAAGAATGTTTCTTTAAGTAACGATACAGTCACCTGGCGTGTTAATATTATTGCTCCTCAAATCAAGAAAAAGACTGCAATAACTGTCAGAGTGTGTTTATTTTTCGCTAGCTGTGGACGAGTCTGATATTGCTTCGGTAGCTCAGCTAATGTGCTTTGTGCATTGCATTGGTAATCAAGGGACAGTTAATAATTTATTTTTGACAGTTAAACCTTTATTAGGTACAACCACAGGTCAAGACATTTACACTGCTGTTATAATCTTCGTGTCTAATGAAATTGATGTGTCAAAGCTTTTATGTGTCGTTACAGATGGCAATGGTAGGCAAAAACAAGGGAATTGTTACACTTTTAAAGAGAGATGGACACCTAACTCCATTCGTCATTTCCACCACTTGATTCAAATCTAAAGCTTAGCTAGTCATTCTCAGTCTGTTCCGAAAAATTCAGAGCATTTCAACAGCTGTCTGCTCCACATTCTGATTTAATTCTTCATGCCGATATTCACTGGCTAAGCCAAGGAAAAACCATTTTACGTGTTTGGGTAATTTTTAAGAAATTAAGGTGTTTAGTTCTTCCAGTGGTCACACCGCTCAGTTCCCTCAGCTGTTCGAAGATGATTTCAAAGGCACTCTGGCTTTCATTATTGATTTGTTTGAATATTTAAATGAGGTAAACACCCGCCTTCAAGGATGACAAAATACTATTATTGATTTGAAAGAAACAATATTTGTCTTTAAACAAAAATTTAAAGATTATTTTTACTAGCTAAAAGAAACCAACTCTTGCACTTTCTGGAAATGAAACGCACCTTGCAGAGTTTGGGCTGCACAGACTGTCCCAAGATTGTTGTTCGTCCACTTCGAGATCTTACAGACGCATTCAGCACGAGATTCCAAAACTTGGAACAATATGAGTCCCTATTCGCACTTGTCCTTAATCCACTAAATTTCCCAACTGACTTAGTTAGGAAACTTCAACTTACTGCGCCACGTGATCTAGGACTTGCTGAATCGGAAGTGATAGACATGCAGTTTACGCTGGCCATGAAACTGTTATTTCAAAATGAAAATCTCTCAACTTTCTGGGGTTCAAATACCGCCGAAAAGTTTCCTATCTTACGTAAAATTTCTCTGAAGTGCCCAGTAGATCAGAGGTTTTATAGCTTGAAGAGTATGTTAAATTCGAAATAGGTTTAGCATAACTTAATGGGAAGTTCAGTTTAAGTTTTAAGACACCTAATTTCGTAATGTTTCACAGTAAAATTTGCAAAAACTAATATTTCAGTAAGAATGTTTTTAAAAATGTTTAACCTTTGTTTTTTTGTGAAAATTTTAGGACAAGTTGAGTTAAAGAGTCACTTTTGCTTACAAACGTCAATATTTGTATTGTAAAAAGACACGGAAATCTAAGGGAGATGTTGACTAAAACAAGTCTTGACAATCAGAAGCTGGCTTCAATTTTGTTAAAATTATGTTCAGTTTTTCAAACAATAAGAGTACAACAATCAAAGTTCCCTTCAGTACGTCAACTGCAGTAGACATATCCTGTATCTTGCTCCGCCCCCTTCTTCACCCTCTGCATAAATTTAGTGCTAAAAATACACAACAGGATGGTGCTGTCATTCATAATTTGGGTCTGCTCACACTGCAGATTGTATCAGATCTGATAAGTCAACTATGGTAACATTGTTTTTTGCCCTACATTACTTTCCAAAATATCTACTAAACATCTTTGTATGCATTTGATCTTTCACACACTATTTTCACGCAAAATGTACTAAAATGTAACATGGTTCGTCTTTTTACACTGTCAATTATTTTTAGTTTATCACCAACTGATTACCTTTCATTTCTGTTACATCAAACCAACCAACCAAATAATGCTTAATTTAGAAATAAAAACCATTTTGGCTACAAAACCTCACTAACAAACACAAAAAATCCTCAGCATTAGTAAAGACGCCACTACTACCCCTATCAGACATAACGTCTCGGCACGCAATCGTAGGAGAGTGCATGCATACTCTGTTCATCCCTCCCCGACTTTTGGCCACTTAACCTTGCTGGTCATGTGTGTACTATACACTACAATATTTTACTTATTTATTTAATCAAGCCAGGGAAAACAAATTGCATAGTAGTATTAAGTGGATCAATACTATAATGTGTCACAATATTCTGAGCTTATACTGCTTTTCGAATGCTGTGAAACACAGTTCTTTGACTAAATGGAAGATCAATGCCTTCAACCCAAGTGTTTTTGGTAAGACTAAATAAATGTGTAAGAATAGATTTTTCTATCTGAAAATGTTTACTTTGTAGTTTTTATCAAGAGACTGTAATACCTTTCTTAATTTTGTGGAAGAAACTTCAACTTAAATTTTTGTAACAATTTCTCAGAACTGAATTTCATTTGTAATTCTATATATTTATGACCAGAATTCCTGGCTGTAACTAACTGATTGCAAATGGTGCAGTTCTTCCACACATGTCAAAGTACACGTTGTTTGGAAACTCACTCAAAATATTTATGGAGACAACTCTGTGTGGAAAATGGTGCCAAATATGTGAAGGAACTTTAAGCCTAGCTCAACTAGTAAGGTTAATTCTACTACAGATTATAAAGAAAATGTATTTTCTTATGGGTGAGATGGGCACAAGGAAAATTTCTGCTGCTATCACAAAGGGACTAGAAAAATACAAAGCTGTAGTAAAATTAAATTTAAATGGGCTTAAAAATGACTGAAGTCCTTTAACTTAATTTTAAATTGAAAATAAACCTATTTCACATTTTAAATTATGCACTTCATGCAACTAAAAATTCATGAAAGCTCTGTGATTGGTCAGTTTGCACCCATTACAGATACAGCACTCAAGCGGCATACATTTTCGATGTGACAAATTCTTTTAATATTGATCTTTCTAATCTTTAATAGAATTAACGTTGTCGTAAAGAAATTATCTGCGAATGAATCTCTAGTTTTACATTTGGTTTTTTACAAAATATTGGGAACTGCTTTGAACCACAATGTTTTAAATATTGTTCAGTGCAATTGAGATTCAAACCAACAAAAACACCACCACTTAAATAATCTGCCAAAATGCAAAACATAGAGGTGACCTCACTCTAATTGCAAATAACTTTGTCAGCATGTAACATGACATGATGTAATCATCATAACCAGAACTTCCATCTGAACAAAACGATGCTCTAAGAGCAAGTGTCGAGAACCTACCATTCAAGCACACAAAGATGTTAGTGACATGAAAATGTCTATGTGTAGGCAGTACAAGTGAAACTCTGAGATTTTTTTAATGTTTGTTGCAACGGGAGTTTATAATTAGAATTTACTGGTTTGTGGACATACACCATTCCTCATGTTTTGCTGATCAAACTAGTGTTGAATAACAAAGTACAAAAAAAAGAACAAAAAAAACATAAAAAACAAAAAAAGCAATCCCAGAAGAATTCTGTCAGCTAAAAAAAAACTGACAGAATTCCTCAGGGATTGCAGTTTTTGTTTGTGTTTTAAAAAGTTTTTTTTTTTTGTACTTTGTTATTCAGCATAAGTTTAATCACCAAAACATGACCAATGGCGTATGTCCACAAACCAATAAATTCTAAGTCAAAATCTGTCTCGCTGCACTAGTGATTTAGTCAACGTGTTTATACGTTTGCCTCCACATACGTAGTTCTGTAAACTACCAGGCATTTTCACGTTGCCGGTAACATCGCTTTATGAATTTTTACAGGAATGGTAGGTTCTGGACATTGGAGCAGGAGCATCAGTTGTTTTTTTTGTTAAGTTAAATGTACTGGTTATGACTACAACATCAGCTAATATCTCATGATAGACAAAAAGTTACATGCAATTAAAGACAGGCCATCCATATATTTTGTACGTTAGCAGATTTTAATTTTGTTGTTACTGTATGGTTTTGATCACCGTAACACTTCAGTAATCTCAGTTTTATTTACAGTTTAGAGATTTCTTTAAAAATATGATTAACATGGTAGTCTTATGAATTATGAAAGAGTCAAAAACAGTTTTTATGTTTTGTTAAAAACTAAACTATAAATAAATTCTAGGAATATGCAAACGAAAGTTATACTACTTTATTACTAGCTATTAATTTTATTTGCACCAGTATTAGACTTGCCACTGCACAACTGTCAACTATTCAGAAAGAAAAATAGTACAATCATATACAGTACGCTGTATAAAATATGACGCGACTTAATACATATTAAATATTTTTTCTACATTTCCTAAATTCAGGCTCATTTATGTATTTTATAATGATATATTTATTTTATAATGATATTTTTATTTTATATTAATAATTTGTGTAATTCAGTAATTTTAATATATTAATGATATTTTAATAAAGTTCACTTTGCATTACACCTAGCCTATACTTTCTTGTTTCATTAGTTCGAGCTTACCCAAGTCGAGCTACAGTTTATTTTCCTTCTTAGCCAGAAGTAAGCTGCTGTCCAGAGATGCCAACCATTTACCAAAGCCTTCAGTAGCAATTTTGTGACAAATCCGTAGTTTTTCGTAATGAATGTGTTATCTTAAATGTGCATACACAATTACATTACCTATTCGTCCACAACTTCGGCATTTGTTGTTGGATGTAAGACGTTTTTTATGCCTAAACGTGTGAATATTCCACAAGATATTTCTGAAAATTCTTCTGATTCCAACTCATAGATGAATTTAAACATTCACATAAACATATTTTCGTTAAACTATGACAACATGGTTAGGTTTCCTTCCAATTTAATAAGGCTGATCAGTGGAATAAGCAACAAGTGAATACTAGCGCATCCATCAAGCCTTTGTCCGACAGCCAGACACCTCGGCTACGGCTTCGGGCAAACAGCTACTGCAACCAGCATGCTGTATCCGAAGACAAAGTCACAAATTATAAGAAGCAAGCACATCGATAAACACACAAATTTAAATTAAAAATTTAAAATTCTGTAGTATTTCTGGGGCTACCGTAATTCCGTAAAAACAACTGATTATCAGTATAAAGTACGGACAAATCTTAGCATTTGGCATCTCTGTCCGCTGTTCTCTCATACTACAGTCTTCTTACCACGTGCTGCTGCTGCTGCAGCACGTGATTTCAGTATTTCACAGTGTGGTTTTGATGTAACTTAGCGATTCTCATCACGTGATTGCTGCATGCTACTGAGCTTCGAAGCGCACGTTGCCTATGCTTATACTGTTGCTGATCATTGTTGATGCTCGTTTATGCGAAGTTTCTGCAGTTTCTTCTGTTGCATTTACCACATTGCCATCAACCATCATATTGCCAAGATGAGTGTTCTTGATGTTCGTGCCGTCTTGGTAGATCTTGACACCCGAGTTGCCATTATTTACTTTTTTTGTCTCGTATTGTAACATAATGAAAATGTAATGTTAATTTTGTCATGAGCAATTCTCTTTGCCCTTATCTGGTAATTTTCCTTCTAGAGGTTATATGTTCTATTTAAATTTAATCAATTTTAATTTTTTTGGCATACTTGCCAACTTTTGAAATTTCTAATCCAGTAAACTTTTTAAAATGGTTAATTCCAGCATAAATTAAGCGCGGCAATTTTTTTCCCAATTTTACCATAACTATATTTTTCAATCTTAATTATTTTAATACCTAAATAAAATTCTATGAAAATAAAGTTTCAGCAAATACTAGATAGATATATACATAGGTACTTATTTTAACCATTTTTAAACACTCACACATACACAACACATATTTTTAGAACAAATGTTTCAGCTTACCTGTTTAATCTGCACTAAGGAGTCAAACTATTATTTCAGGACTAACATGTTCATAACCTAAGTAGGTTTACTCAGGCCATGTACAACTGTCAACAATATACCAGCTCGATTTTCATGTCCAACTGTCAACACTACACCAATCAAATTAAGAGTTCAAATATATTCACCTACAATTTACACACTGTACAGATATTTACAGTTTGCTGTCCCTAGACTTCCAATCACTTGAGAGAAGCAGATGTTGCCTTCTTTGCCTTCTGTAAAAATTTGTCAGTGAAAACTTGTTCATAGCAGGCAACTACTTGTCTCGATTTAATAAGTGACAAACTTTCTAAGCAGTTATTAGACAGCTGTGACCTAAACTGGGTTCGGTTCTTCTTCACGACACTGAACACCCTTTCACACTCTGCGTTACTGTGGGGAATGGTTAATATGGAAAACATCATCCTAGCCAGTCGATCAAATTTTGGTTTACCATCCACCCCATTTATCTTCTCCACAGTTGACCACTTTTCTACAATATCATCACTTTGTGTTGTCAGAGATGAAATATCTTCCAGCTGAAGAGAAGTAAATTGGTTGTGTAGTACATCAATTGCAAGTTCCCTGG
>PNEQ01120812.1:0-25529 GCA_003012365.1 Medauroidea extradentata
TGCCAGCCTTACCTTCCCCAAGGTTGTTGTCAGAATAGCATCCAAAGCTTGCCAGCCTTACCTTCCCCAAGGTTGTTGTCAGAATAGCATCCAAAGCTTGCCACCCTTACCTTCCCCAGGGTTGTTGTCTGAATAGCATCCAAAGCTTGCCACCCTTACCTTCCCCAGGGTTGTTGTCTGAATAACCACCAAAACTCGCCTCTCCTACCTGCACTTTCCTTCCTCACCCATATCAGCAACTATTGCCCGGATCATTTAATAACCTAGTGTCCGTGTTTGACTTGTAACTTGTAGCCTGGTATGTATGGAGATTTTATAAAGGTACTCTTCCAGCCACATTTCCATGCTCTCACGCGCTAATAGTACAGTGCTGTTGCACACTTATTATTACTGTTATTAAAGTGTCTACACCTTTGGTCATGTATCCTACTAGTCCGCAGCACCATCATTTTCTGTATTAATCAGCCCAGAGGCCATGTTGTTCAAGGGTATGGAATGGGAATGTAGTAACCTTCTATGTGATTATGAGTGATCACAGAGTAACAACTGCCTGTGGTAAGGCGTTGGATCATCGGAATTTAAAGCAGCTCTAAGTGCCTTGCAAGCTTGTTGTATTTATTAAAACATGTCTCGTTGTAATTTGTCGTATCTAATGTAACCGTTGTGCAACATGTGACTCCGCCCAAGTCGATTGTGTGATGTTCATCTTTAATGAGTGACTGTGGCTTGAGCTATTTATCGTATTCTATATGATGTTCATTAGTATCAAGTGGCTGTAGCTTGTACCATTCTTGAAGATGGTAGGGGAAGGGGACTTGTGGTTCGTGCTCCGCCCCGAACAGTTTGAGTCTTTGCCTTGAGACCTGTTGAAGATTGTTACTATGAGGAAGAAGAGTATACCCATGTTTTGGTACTTGTGCTGGAACTCTGAGTTAGTAAAGCGTAAGCTTGAAGGTATTCTAGAAGGCACAGCCTTATGTGATTGAATAAAGTACTCAGATGTTTAGGAACAAACAGCGTGGTGCCTCATGGGAGATATCTTCAGCCATTTCCAGGGACTAGATGGACTCTTCGCAGGTGAAGAGTGTGAAGGAGATCAACGTCAAGTGCAACGAACAGCGTGGATTCTGTATACTTGAGTTTCGGAATGCCAGGCATTTCTAACAAGAAAATTATATGAATGAACTTTTATATTCTAGTCTGCAGATGACTCTGTACCTGTTAAGACCTTTCTTTGATATGGTGATATTTGTAAAACTGATGTTTAGTGCTAGTCCCATGTTGCTCTAAATATAAATGGTAACACAAACAACAAACATTTTTTGAAACTCTCTTATCACAAAACCAAAGAATAAAATTAAATAAATTAATAATAAAGTTGTACAAAGTTTAAACATTCAATAAAATTTTGTTGTGATTTGACTAAGTAACTTGTACCTATCATAAAAATAAGATCTTTCCATTTGTGATATTAATTGGTTATGAACATTGTTTATTGCATTGGCACAAATACCAGACATAGCCAAAAAGTTATTTTTATTAATATTAAGGTACCACACTACTTGGTGGTTTCCTTATGAGCTTGCATTGAGGCAACATGGTTAACACACATAATTTAGAATTTGCTTCAATAATTATTTTTCTACACCCGGTCCTCCCCCAGTTACAGTAATTTATTGCATGGTTCATCTCCACAGATATACTGCTTTTTACATACACTTACACAGTTACAGTATTACTGTGGAAAATATTGCACATAAATGTGTTTTGTTGTGCTTTTGAAAATGTAAGAATGATTTTGTGTTTGCTATTTGTTATATATGCTGAAATAAGCAAACAAAACTTTACATTGAGAAGTAGTCAAAAATGAAAGTCTGTCTGTACTGAAGGCAAAAACCAAGTGAGATAAATATTGGAAATAAAAATACTGACTGTAAAATGAATCATTACCTAAAAAATGAAATATCAAAATATTTTCTGTGAGGTAAAAAATTTGAATAAACCATTGTCTTATATTCAGGCAGATACTGTATCACAATATTTAAATCCGACATTTTTGCACAAGTTGCTTAAACAACGGGCAGTTAATAAAAAGCCATGACTTTGAACCGCCACTCCCTCCACTCTCACCCGCTGCCAAGGGTGTCGCTTTAGTCGAGGGTGCACAGTTCGTAATCGAAAGAATAAGGCAGGCCTGAGCCCCTTCCCATGCCCCGTCCCTGGGTGAAAGAAGAAAGAGAAACGTACAAGATTACTAGATAATTGATACAACACATTCATTAAAAAAACAAATGGTTTTCCACAAGCACAAACGTATTGGCTCTAATGAACAGATTTTCTGTACAGATAATTTACTTCTTTCTCACGATTCCAAACTACGAAGTCCCCATTTAATATAACATATGATTCGCAAAAGAAACTCCAGGCATATTTGTGATCCTTACACATTTAACAAAAATTCATTACATTTAAATAAGCTATTTCTAACACATAGGCAATGAACAAAAGGAAATCCACCTTTAAGGTCAATACAAACCAGTTTTTACTTAGATTGAAATATGATCAAACTCTTTAAATGTGCATGTCCTTAAGCCTTTGAGTTCCAAATGTATCTCATCTAAAGCCGACCTGGCCGGCGTTAAATCTCCCACTTTACAGCACAGTAGCCTTCAGCACAATCGACTTCCATTCAGTGGAAACTCTATGGAAAGCGCGAAGCTAAATCATCCAAAGGGTGAGAATGTGGATCAAAGTACATAAAAGCCATCATCCTACCTAAATAGCTCGTCA
This sequence comes from Medauroidea extradentata, assembly GCA_003012365.1. NCBI lineage: Eukaryota > Metazoa > Arthropoda > Insecta > Phasmatodea > Phasmatidae > Medauroidea > Medauroidea extradentata. The sequence goes on from PNEQ01120812.1 coordinate 2,791, forward strand.
AAAGTCCAACTCGGGATACCCTCCAAAGACATTGGAACTCTCCAGATGTCTCGTTAATCCATGCATGCACATGAACTCGTAAGTGCGCCGTCAAAGGTAACAAACATCGATAGCAAGAGCACAACTGTCCGGGTGCCTTCTCTCACGGCGTTTATCGTTGTAGTTCCTCCGGTCCTCGGTACATTCGACTCTCAGACCAGCACCAACATAGAAGAAAACTCCCCGAGGCGTACGCTCGTGCCGCTGGCCGGGTCTCCCCCCCCCCCCGACTGCCACGAGTGTGCATGTGTCAGAGCACCGCTGCCCACGGAGGTGACGAGGTGGGGAAGAGGGAGAAGAGAAAAGAGGAGCGGGAAGGTGTCGGACTCAAGGAGGGGAAAGAGACGCACAGAAATTAAGATAAAGACCATCAAAATAAACCCAATATAAAATTCATAAACCAAATTAAATGTATAAAATCAAAAGAGAATGACTCAACTTTAAAGGAAGAGCTAGCACATTTTCTCTAAATTCACCTACATTTTCTAAGTTGCATGTAGTACTGATGAAAGTGAATGTCAGTGCTGCCACAGTAAAATACTAACATGTGACAGCAATGAGGTCGGCACATGATTGGTGGCACGTACTTACAGCTCAGAGGAAGACAGTTGTAGTTGGTACGTGCCCCCCACGCACATCACCTGCTCCAATGGTACCATTTCATTGATAACGGTGAGGACAACCATGCTCGGGCTTGACTGCAACACCTGTCACCACGTGCATCTCTTCTTGCATCACATTCATATACCACTTCACTTCAACCAAATGGTACACTCAAGAAATATAAATTAATACTAGAGACTCACACAAATAGTATTTTGAAATTGACTTTATAGCAGTTTAAAAATGAAATTTAGCCCTTTTGTATACCGTATTTACTCGCATAATGGCCGCCATCGCATAATGGCCGCACCACTATTTTGAAAGGCCGAGAGCAGTATTTTAAAAACTCCGAATAATGGCCGCACCCCATATTTTTTAACATGGGACACAATACAGTAAAACTCTGTTAAGACGTTTACCAAGGGATCAGATTTTGCTATGGACATCGCCGAGAAAACATCTTAGCCAGAATGGCAAAAATGTGATCTCCAAAACGCGACCGTTGCAAACGTTCATCGATCGGAAGCACGGGGCGCCGACACGCACGACTAGATCCTTTGTTTTTCGTGCCTAATAGACGTGGCGGCAGAACCGAGCATCTAGGTACCAGACACGATGAGTCACGCTCGCTTGTTGATGCGCTGTTGCCACGATGAGTCAAGCTCGCTGGTTTACGCGCTGTTGACACGATGAGTCGCGCTCGCTGGTTGATGATGCTCTGTTGATAAACGTAACGGCGTCTGGAGAGTTGTGACGTTTTAAGCGTGAATCGGATTTGTTTATAAACTACTTCACGGGAAATAATAGCGTACATGTAATGGACCGTAAAATGTAAACGTCTTATACGGGATAATTTTGAACGACTTTAATTGAGTGACGCACATGAATGGATTAACAAGATTTTATAGTCTCTTAATTTTTTCATGTTTACTGTACTATACACCGACAAAATCTTTTTCCTTATTTTTGGAAAAATGGTCACGCTATGGACGAGTAAATATAAAAAAAAATTTAGATTTGTTATATTCTACACCATACAAAATTTAGAAGGTAATTTTTTTGAAAACCCCTCATAATGGTTGCACCCCATTTTTTGGGCCTAAAATTTGGTCAAAAAAATGTGGCGATTACGCGAGTAAATACGGTATTCATATTGTTTACAAAACTTTTTATTTAAAACATTTTTGTCACACTGATATTTTGCACGGAAATTAATGTCCTCTTGTGAAAAAATTACAACTACTATGCACTACAATGTAATCTTCACTTTGTATATCCGGCTACCCAAGTTGGTAATATTTGGAAATATACGGTATTTATAAATTGATTTTGTGCATGCTGCACATCTTAACTTCTTTTTACTCACACAGAATTTACTGTCTGTGTTTTTTTCCCACCCTCAGAAACACTTTCATCAGCAATGTCTCAATTGCTGTGAAAATTACTGTCCAAGATTTTTTTTGCTAGCAAGCCGATTCCTGTTTATGGCTGCAAACACAGTTCAACGTCAGATAAAATCTGTGTGAGTGTGCGTGTGTGTGTGTGCATGTGTGTGTGTGTGCGTGTGCGTGTGTGTGTGTGTGTGTGCATGTCTGTGTGTGAGAGAGAGAGAGAGAGAGACTCAGGTATAGCACAATGGGCGCAATTGCTCTTAGTGAAGAAACTGCGCATGTCCACAGTTATTTAGGCAGGACACGCAGTTGTTGTTCCAAATAGTCACGTCGTCATCTGAGCTGAAACATTTTGGGACTGCCTGACTACTATACACAGGATCTCTTTGCTCGCCCAGAGAATTTCGCATTTTATAGCAGAAATAGTAGACGTTCACATTTTATCTACGTTACTTCGCATTTGCGAAAATTCCAGGCCTCTTATCACTAATGACTGTTCAAGATACAGTTATTATATAATTCAACTGTACACCCCTGTCACAGCGTTCCCATTTACAACATTTTCCTGATTAGTAAGCAACATTAAAATATGTCAAAAGAAGTTCAACCTCACTACTTCCTATGTCACCATCCAATGTAACTAGCCATGCATGATAAAGTACTGTGAGTTACGTTACGGAATTGCATCAGACTCTATTATCAGGGCAGCCCTGGGATAAGGTCATGTTAAAATATACTCACTATTTATTAAAATTCAAAACTCAGGTCATTAGTTTTAGCACTAAGAATTTAAAGATGTTCAGACTTTGTAAAATCAGCATCAGTTTCTTTCGACACTGTGACCACAGAGGCATATTTTGCATCTTACACTATCATAACATTTTAAAATACCTTTGTTCCTGCAAAGTGCTTCTGGTTAAAACCAATTTTCGTAAGGTTTTGCGAAAAAATAAGAAACATAATAATCAAAATATAAATTTAATACCAATAAACAGATGTCTTCCGATCAAAAGCATACCTCTGAAGAGTAGATATGAACCAACCCTCGTCCCAAAGAAAATGAGAAATCAGAGTGTGCGAGTGCCCTCTTACAAGCACACAGTCAGACTTCTGTAGCTTTCAAAGGAAAAATAAGGTGAGTGATAGTTGAAAAATAAATTTATATCAATGACAGAAGATATCCTATTAAACGCACTCTTCTGAATGGTACATACGACCAACCCTTGTCTAAAAAAAAAAAGAGAAAACTGAGGTCCCGAGTGTATTCCCATGAGCGCAAAGTGAATTTTTAATTTTTTTTTGCAGAAAACAAGATGATATGTAATTAAATAATATGTAGTTTACATTGACTAACAAAAGTTTTTATAACAAAAATGAATGGGGTCAAAAAAAAAAATCCCTTCCAAAGATCATTCAATTTTCGTGGCTATAATTAATTTTTCCATACATTTCTATTGTTAATTACATTTCCTTAATATACTTATGTTTCCCAAAAAGTAGGTTCCAATACCATTCCTCCTCCCCCGGGAACATCATAAATACACACCTTGTTGACAGGATCATCAAGGCGTCCTATGAGATGACAATATGAGTTGCTTTTCGCACCCTCTCTGATAGGAGACGTCTTGTGCAGCAAATGAAAGCACATTGTCAGGCTGTGCAGTGAAGGGCAGATATGTTGACATGTTCTGATGTGGTTGCAGTCGGGGCACAATGCGCCTACGACAGGGAGTGACTTACGTACGTCTAGCGCAACCTGCACATCTCCCAGTTGTGCCTGCAGGTACTTGCTTGGAACATCTGCCTGCAACAGTGATACACATTTGCTCAACGTTTCCCTCATCACACACTAAAAGAAAAACTCTATATAAAATATGCATGTCTTCACAAACGAAAACTATATGGGGGGTGGCCATGAGAAACTAAATTCCAAAATTCTCTGATGTTATAAAGATTCCAAAATTAGAGGTACAAAATTCTCTGGCGACCAGTATTAACCTTCAGAAAGTACCTTTGTCTTTCAGCGAGACTGTTCAAGGTTGCTACAGAATGTCAGGATAAAAAATCCCTGACTTTACACAGGATTTACAAACAAAAAATAAAAATTTCCAGCCTTTTTAACAAAAAAAATTATAGTTACAGCTTTGAATGAATTACATTTTCACGACTGATTTTGAAAAACAATTCTGAAAAGTCTTTTACTACTGTTCTGCAACTTTCCAAACGTACTGCGAAAGTTAACTTATGTGCGGCACATTTAGCTACTGATAAATCACAGAGTACAGCAAAAATTTTAATTAATTTGAAATATTTTTAACATGAACTGTTAAGATCATTATTTTCATACAGTGAACATCTGTGTACCAAACAGCCCATACATAGTTATCCACAGGATCCACATTACTATTGTTTTAACATACTCAATCAGCTTAACACTCAGTTAGTCGCTCGGCCCCTCGACGAACATCAATAGTAGCGCTGGATCTGAGCGATACAGAATATGTAACTGACCATAACATTATAAATACTCTTTAAATATTTGTAATAATATAAGGATAAGTTTAAGAATTCGCAGTAATTATTTTTATTATAAATTTAAGTGCTAAAATGCCAGAGAAAATTAAAAATTGTTGCATCATCCAAATACACAAAATTAGTTAGGTGAAATATTTAAAAATTTGCAAACAACAGAGATTTATTTATAATATTTACATGTAATTAACTAATAGCTGTATGAAAACTACTGCACTTTGTGTGGATTACATGTACAAAACAATATGCAGTTTACTTTGAGCTGAGTGTAATGGTTCAACACTTGTCTTCACACTGTTGACGTGTGCCAAGCCAGAAGCCGTATCCAAGAGAATGTTTTCAAGTCATAAGGGCAGCTGCAGTGTTTTGTGTTCCTTTCCATTGTTTTATATTTTGTTTCCTTGCAGTATTTATTTTGTGTGTATTCTTAGTTTCTAATTTGTTTTGTTCACTCCACGAAGCTGCACTCTAGAACTTGTGATAACATAACATGAACACAGACGCACTCTTTCACTTTTAATTAATTTCATTTTACAAAGACGTACATATTCAGGCATTTCAACCATGCTCTCTGTCCTTTTGTTCATAGTGTTCCTTGATACGTAGTTTGAAAATGTTTTCATTCTCAAGGAATGCACCCTACCACTTCCGTGGCACACAGTAGTCATGTGACGAGTTCTGTGACCCCTGTAGGAAGTATTGGCAGTCAACATCATGGCACGAAGGGGATAGGACGGTCTTGTGTTTCACTCCAGGTCCCATCACGTTTCTTGTAACCATCCACGAAGTGTATCAATAGCTGTTCTAATTATTACGGAACACTTTTAGTTTTATTTGGACCCGGAGCACGTCCCACCCCTCTTGACTCAGCGCCAGAGAGGCTTATATCTTTAATTTAATGTTCACTCGCGTTCAAGTGTTTTTAGTTTACTGCGTCACCTACTGGCCGGATAGTAATGGCCAGGCCAACCTTTTATAAGATGCATTCCTCGTAATTATTGTACTGCTTCATCAATAAACCAGCATTCAGCCAAGTTTACGTAACAGTGTTCTTCACTCGGTGTGCATGTGTCAACCTACCAGTTTCAGCTTAATCGTGCATCAGCTTCAACACCCAGAACTTTGAGTAGTACCTTCAGTGTCAGCCATCCAAAGCACCGGTAATCAGCGAAAAACCAGCACCTCGCTTCAATGGCCATCTTCCCACGATCCCAACAGATTCGTCTCTCAACAAGCCAAAGCCAAGTAAGACATTTCAGTGACAACTTTATTTTCTCTCTTCCAGTCATTTCGTTGCCGCACCATTCCTATCTCATTTATCTCTAACCCCTTGGTACATGTTCCTATGGTACCCTTGACTAACATGTGCCCAACATACGTTATTCTACACTCTTCCCGCCTAAATAGACAACATAGATGCATTCACTTCCCAACAAATCATACACCACTCGACCAAGATCGCGCCACTACTGAAAGCTATCACTACCACAGACAGGAAGATGACATGAGAGACAGCGCCACCCCTCCATGTCATGTCACTCAATAAGAAGGAAAGCACCGCAGGGATCTCTCAGATCCAGCTATCAGAGTGTTAACAGAGAACCCAGTTAATCTGATGGTATAAATTTTCTTACAATTACTAACATTTTCTGTAACAATGTAGTTCATCTAATGCACTGTTAATAAATTCATATACAGTACTGTAATTATAACCTTGTACAGACTTTGTATAGTAAATTGTTACATCAGTGTCCTATGCTTATGAGGTTAAGGGAAATACAGTGGAACCTCGTTAATACAAACCCTGTTAATACAAAGTTCTCATTAATACAAAGCAATTTTTATTCCCCCTTGGAATGGGAGAAGAAATTACATAATTACTTTAATGTTTAATAAAAATTTTGTTTATGCACTAAACCATGCAATATCAAGTTCTCAAATAAAATGAAGCCATTGTGGTGAAAAGACTATTTGATTTGCAGGGATAAAAAGACTGACCAAAATTTTAGAAATTTTTTAAGATTTTAGTGAAAACCTATTAATACAAACCTCATTATTACAAACAGCCAAATTTTGGTCCCTTCAAGTTTGTATTAAAGAGGTTTGACTGTACATAAAAAGTAACCTGCTAGAATAAGGCAGGTATTCTCGGTCAAGTAACCAGTATGTTCAACTACACCAGTGGTAAGCCAGGCTGTGATCAAACTAATGTATGCAATTATATGTCAGTTCAGTTTCATACACAAGTAAAATTCACATAAATATTTGTTTTTTGACATTTCACATAAAAAACTCTGAAGTCTAAATTTCTCACTAAGTGAGGAGCAATAAACAGTTTCAAACTTTGAACTACCTAAACGTAAATTCACTACAAATTACACAATAATAAGATACGGTGCACAAGTACTTACAGAGTAGTACTCGTTGATAGAACACACACATGAAAGGACAAACACATTTTTCATGGAAGCGCGGAGGCTTGCGACGTTTCGCCGGCCGGGCCGGCTTCTTCAGGCGGCAAGTGGAGGCAAACTTACGTCTACTGTTCAACGGAGGTTGGTAATCAGTGCACCTAGCGGCCAGAGGACACACTAGGTGTGGCGGGAAGTTTGAAAGTGGGAAGAGAGGTTATCTGATGTTGAGGCCAGATGGTTGTCTGGATTTGGTGATGTATTGGCAAGCCAGTTCCCAGCGTCTCAACTCAGCACTGTTGTTCTGCTGAGGTAGAGTGCTCGCCACTCTGGTAGTGTAGCAAGAGTCAAAACTGGATTCATGTGATGCAGCATGTGCTGCAACTAGCTTTTCATGTGGGTCAACAAACTACTATAATAGGACCCCAATTTTTACTTCAACAGATTCGTAAAAGCACAGCATTATTGTCTTGTTGAATTCAGTAGTGTATATTGCCTTCATACTTTTTTATATGTTCAGAAAAACTTATAACCTTTAAAATAAAAGGGATATTCATTCTGTAAGGAATATTACAATTTATGTTGTAGTATCAATAAAAGACAGTATAAAAGAAAAAAAAATGGTAAAGTGGTGTGCAAATTCAACACCGCACAATAAGACAAAATAGAAACAGACCAGATGGATCAAGTTTCAATAAATGTTTAGTTAATCAACGACTGACATATTTCTAAATGTACCTGGAAGACTTCGAAGATGCAAACATAAACTGGGATGATGATGACGAATCCCACAACTGACGACAGGGAATCTTGCATATCACTGGTGAGGAGGAGTGGCAAGCTGCCAGTGTCGTCGCCAGCTGAGAAATGGCCACAATCGGTGGTCAGTCGGCATACCAGCGGCACAACCCCCGCCCCTGATCTGTACTGCACCCGCCTGTGCTTCCAATCTTCACAGTCGAGAGGCACTGTGATATTCTCGGTCAACTGCGCTAGTGTGATTACATCTCCACGTAATGTGCCCTGTAACACACTATCTACACATACAGCCAAGTACATGTAATATTGATTTTGGCCAGTCTACAATATAGACTGTGATGTTCATAGTAGTGAACTCAGCTTCATTTTTACACACATTAACATGTGCGTGCGCGCACACACACACACACACACACAGACCTGCACCCACCAACATGTGCACAAGTGAAAACAATGTGCACTCTTGTATAGTGATGGGCAAAACAGATTTTAAGTATTTATATATTCTAATTGTTGTGACAAACTTGATTAATCGATTTTGGGCTGATTGTTCAAATGATTCATTTGTTTAGTTTGGTTTTAAAACTAATGTTAATTTTATAGCAATTCGAGAAGTACAATGAACGTTCGCTTAGAAGTTAATGTTTCATCCAGTTATGGTGTGGGAATAAGAACGTTAAGGAACTCGCAAGTGAATGTAGAGTAGCTTTATACTTTTTATCTGAGGAATACAAGGGAGAAAACAAGTGTAACAAAATACGAGCACGCAGGTAACAGTAATGCGGTAGCGAGTCGAGAACACGATACATATATTACCTACCTGATAAACAGTCCTTGTTGGCATGTTATTTATATTTATTTATTTTTCAAAGAGGGGCTCGAACGGTCAGACAATTCACCTCCCACCAAGGCGATCCGAGTTCGTTTCCCGGCGGGGTCGGTCCTTGGAGTTTCGTATGTGGGAATCGTGCCGAACGATGCCATTGGTCTGCGGGCTTTTCAGGGATCTACCGTTTCCCCCACCCCTTCATTCCATCCTCCCCTCATGTCATCCCTCATTAGTGCTAAAGACCTCGATGTTAAGCGTTGACCAAAATATCTCTCACTCTCTCTTTGTCAAAGAAGACTCTGAAACGAGATAATTGTTTACAGCGAGACTGCAAAGATTTTGGTTTATTGCTATGTTTCGTGAGTGTAATAAGATACACTATTTTCTCATTAACGTGGCCACCAGTGTCTAAGATTGCTTCGTAAAATATGCGGAAAAAAAAAAAGACTTCACGAAGCCAAATAAATGTGTGTTAGGCAGGAGCGGTAAGGTTGCAGCAGACCGACGTATGTAATGCATTATTGACTCAGCTGGCGTGCAGTGCTTCACTATTATCCTTTTTTCTATAGGAATTTAATTGATGACATTAATTTACTTGTGGCTAACACTTGTTTCTATAGTTGCATTTTTTGAATCCACTTGTTATTTTTCCAGATACAGTAGTCTGTAAAAGCCATTTCTGGCAGTGTGCGTTAAATAGTTTCGTCATAAAAAGATCAGTCATAACTCGCTGCAAGGCATTTGAAGGGCAGCTAGGGAGGCCCATTAACTGCACAAAAGTGTATTCTTCGTACTATAGTTAATTTGTGTTCATTCTCACCACAGTCAAGGTTACAGATATGGGAAACTTAAGTTTCCATTTTAAAAAGCTAAGTGAAAACAGTATTGTTTCAGATTCACAAATTTGCGTTAATATTTACAAATCACTGATTTACAAGACCATTTAAAAATATATTTTTTAATATGTTAACAGATCCTAAATACTATTAGGTCAATAAAACCGGTCATAAAAACTCTACTTTTGAATTGGTATTTTAAAAATCCATTTGTTCACACATTCAGTTCTAATCTGTTTCTTATAGCATTGAGTATCTGCCCTGCTTTCGATAACACTCTTTCAGACGGTACAGACACTGAAGGTAATATTATAATTATATATGACGTTCAGAAATGAGAGTTTTTACGTGCAAAATAAAAACTAATACTATTACTCTTCCTGTCAAGGTTCGACATTTTCAGCTATCATTGCAGGAGTGCCCATACCCCCCCTCCCCCCCCCAAAGACCCAACGCGCAAAAAAAAACTCGAAAACAAATTGACCATGAGTTACAGTTCAGTACTGGAGAGAGGCTACCATTTCATTAAAACAATCACAAACAAATACAACTGCTCTGGTTTATACTAGCTTACTTTGTAGGAAATACCAAGATAGCACTTGTGTAAGTCATTAAAATATTTTTCGTTTATGATTAAACACTTTATTCTTGAAAAGAAAAAAAATTCCTCCCAAAAAAAAATTCTAAATGCACAACTTGCGCTTTAACGTGCAGGTATTGGTGTAGGAAAGTATTAAGTAAAATATGTACTTATTTAGGGTAATCTGCGAAATTGGAATTGTCTGGTCATGTGACCATTCATTCGATTCGGTATCGCTTCACGATACCGAATCTACAATGCAAAATACGCTACGAGGATTTTTATTGAGTTGAGATTAAATAAGAGAAATATGTGAGAATCTGGGCCGTTCCCTCGGGCCAGCATAGCAGGTGGTGTCGCAGGAGCGTTGGCGCCGTCGGGCCCATTACTCTTCCCACACCCCTCCGCTGGCCCACTCTGGCCAGTAGGGGGAGGGGGATGCAGCAGCCTATAGCAACAAGACTTAGAGACAATAAAAAATAATATGAATTAGACTTTTGGCTACAGTAATCTGTTAATTTAAGTAAGTAATATAAGTTAAGTAAACAAATGAGAACCGTCCAGGTTTTGAAACAAAATATGCAAATTGAATTAAATAAATGCGACGATGGTGTACTACAGGACTGGCTTCGGTAGGCGGGGCTGTTTCTGAATGCTCTCTTCCCATTGGCCGGATTACCAATACCAGGACCCGTGGCGGGTTTTCGAACAGTGTGGGGAGAGAAAGGGAGATCTAAGCGGACTGCGGGCGACGGAGGTCGCGCGTCGGGGAAGTCTTGGGGGGGTTCAGGCGTTGAAGGTCAGGGCGGTAGACCGTTGACAAGACGACCCGATCAACTGAGAAACAACGACGGGGCGAGTGAAGTTGTTCGGCTGCGCGACGTTAAATGCGGTGGATAAACAGGATTTTAAGTAGGATCACTAGGTCGGGGAAGCAGACCGCCGACACGACCCCTTAATCCGTGTCAACGGCAGATGGCAGGGTGCTACTAACTCAACTTCAACTTATTGTATCGGCCGCGCTAGATTGACAGGTCTGTACAATTATTAGCCACGACCACGGGAGTCAGTAACTCAGTGCACTATTGGCTTGTAGAAAGTGATAAGACCTTGTTTTTATTCACCTAAAATCACAATAATAATCAGAAGAGTAAAAAACAATAGCCAGATAAAAACATTATCAACAAACAGAAAAAGGAAAGTAACAACAACAAGAGCGTTGCAGCGCAATCATCCCCTTTTGTGGACACCCCAGTATCATTGCATTATTTGTGTTCAGTTGCTGGCTGTAATGGTAAAATATTTAAATCCAGCAACATTGTTATCAAAGCAGCTCCAAATTAAATCAGTTTCCCTTGCATTGTTTTCTCTTCGCCACAGTATAAAACTTGATAAGTTACGTAAGTTCTTCTAATAGTTTTGGCTACCTGCCAATAAACACAATAGGTAATATAAATGCAGGTGCGTGTAAACACTTGCATTTTTTTTCGTGATTACACGGATAAAGCCGAGCAGTGAACTATAAAACAATACTGACATTTCACAAACCGAATCAATGAAACAATTGTAAAAGGTAACCGAAATGTGAAATGATTGGAAATCCAAACTGCGAAATGAATGAACATTCAAACTTTGAAATGAATGAAAGTTCAAACTGTGAAATGAATGAACATTGCACTTAGAAATGAATGAAAATCCGAATGATGAAATGAATGAAAGTTCGAATATTACAAACGAATGAATCATCGATTTTGGAAAAGGACATTCAAACTGAAACCTATTTCGAGAAACATTCGGTTTTGCCCATCACTACTCTTGTGTGTTTATGAGCACACAAACTGACGTGACTTCAACCACTCACACTCACTCTCGACCATTCAGTGCACCACTCTCACCATTTCACCTACACCACAGTGCAGACAAGCATTAGCACAAGCAGTTGCACACCCTGGACATTCCACCACTACCGAGCCCAACAGAGCGCCTGAAACATGTCCGACCAAGTACGACGTTCTCGTTCGTTATTCAGTTACTATATGCTTTTTCTGTTTCTCGGTAATGTTTTTTTTGGCTATTGCTTTCTACCCTATTGATTATTGTTGTGATTTTAGGTGAATAAAAACATGGTCTGATCAGTTCTAGAATCCGATGGTGCACTGAGTTGCTGACTCCCGCGGGCGTGGTTAATAATTATACCGACCCGTCGATCTAGCGTGGCGATACACTAAGTTGAAATTGTGTTAGCAGCACCCCGCTATCTGCCGTTGACGCGGTTTAAGTGGTCGTGTCGGCGGTCTGCTGCTCCGACCTAATGACACTACTTGTAATCCAGCTTATTCACTGCATTGAACGTCGCGCCGCTGAACAATTTCACTCGTTCCGTCGTGGTTACTCAGTTGATCGGGTCGTCTTGTCAGCGGTCTGCCGCCCTGACCTTCGACGCCCGAACCCCCGATGACTCCCCGACGTGCGACCTTGCGACCTCCTTCGCCCGCGGTCCGTTAAGCTCTCTCGTCGTCGTTAATTGGCTGATCAGGCTGTCTTGTCAGCGGTCTTCCGCCCTGACCTTCGACGCCTGAACCCCCGATGACTTCCCGACGCGAGACCTCGCGCAACCTCATTCGACCGCGGTCCGTTGAGCTCTCTCTTCTCTCCCCACACCGTCTGAAAACCCGCCACGGGTCCCGGTATTGGTAATCTGGCCAATGGGAAGAGAGCATTCAGAAACACCCCCACCTACCGATACCAACCATGTAGTACACCACCGTCGCATTTATTTACTTCAATTTGCACATTTGGTTTCAAAACCTGGACAGTTATCATTTGTTTACTTACCATCTATTACTTATTTAAATTAACATATTACTCTAGCCAAAAGTCTAATTCATATTATATTTCATAGCCTCTAAGCCTTGTTCCTATAGGCTGCTGCACCTCCCTCCCCTAACTGGCCAGAGTGGTCCAGCGGAGGGGTGTGAGAAGAGTAATGGGCAGGACGGCGCCACTGCTCCTAAGCACCACCTACTATCCTGGCCCGAGGGAAAGGTCCAGATTCTCACATATTTCTCTTATTTAACCTCAATTCAATACAAAACCTCGCAGCATATTTTGCATTACAGATTCGGTATCGTGACGCGATACTGAATCGAATGAATGGTCACATGACCAGACAATTCCAATTTCGCAGATTACCCTAAATAAGTATATATTTTACTTAATACCTTCCTATACCAATACCTGCACGTTACACAAGTGGCCACCACCCGGGTAATCGCCCTGCAACAGCACCTCAAGATAACTTCAGCATATCACAGAGTACATGAGGTCACTCGGACCTAGAGATATTGGTAGTTTTATGAGGCTAGCCAGCATCTGTACACAATATGACCAGAAAGTACCGAAATACGTCACCATACCAAGATAGTGCAGGTATGCACAGAACATTTACTCTTAGCATACTAATTAAAAAAAAACTGCCACGTATTCTGAACATAAAATCTCATTGCAAATACATAGTATAAAATCAAATGATAGCAACATTGGACAACTTAACAGTCAAGTAAACCATACAAGTTACCAACACTAACAAACCAAATCTGACACCAAAGGCACTATGTCATTTATTTAGTATTTTCTTAAATTATCTTTTATTAGTGTGAAACCCAGTGTAGTGTGTATTCTTTTCAGCATAAGGCCCACTCAGATTGTGATACTTTAAGCTAGGTACAGGTAAATAAGGTAGCTTCACTCCACTGTTGTCAATGTCCTGTACTAAGCTGGTGCTCACGCAGGTAGCTCACTTCTGCACCACTATCTAAAGTGCTGTAGTGTGCACACCACACACTCTTACTGCTAACTCTGGATTTAATGTTGCTGCTGAATATACTACTGGCAAAGGACTCTTCTGACAAAAACTCTCTATCTGAGTCATGCAATAATACAGTACACATAACTAGAGAATAACTAATTGGAATTATTTCCCAGATGGTGTGTCCCCTCTGTACTCACAATGGCCACGGGATCAGTGGTAGGAGACATCGCTCGCCGATCCTACCTACATTAGTTTAACGGTACACTATCAGGCAGGTTCCTGGGCTCCTCCTCAGCAACTTTTATCCATTTATACTTAGTACTCGTGTTAGGGTAGGGTGGCGAGCTTCGATACAGCGGCTGATTACAATTGAAATAACTGTTTCCCTCCTATCTGCTTGCTTTGTGATGGTTCTCTGCTTTGTGATTAATTAGTGATTACTTGCTGGTAACTTGGAGAAGTAGGTGCACTGTGTACTATGTGCCCTTTTACATTAAGTCCTTGCAATTTCACACCTTTCCAGAATTAGAACTGTCTTGGTCCGAGTCAGGCAGTCTCTTCTATGGGTTGGTGCCGGTTAAGTTGGTCCCTTGGGTAACTTGACGTTCTACAGCTATTGTTATAAAATCTGGGGTTTGAGTAGTGAAATTCCCTGCGGCCTGACTTGCCTCTACTGTTACCTCCATTCACCAGTTTAACAACATGGTGGTTATAGCGGTCTCGTACCTTTCCCAGTTTTGGTTACCATTCTGTGTACCCTGCTCTTGATAATACCTGGAACCTCGGTAGACATATTTACTCCTGTACTTAGTTGAGGGTGCTCTCCATTGGATCAGATTTACCCTGGGGTAAATACCTGTTTGCTGTGGACCCCTAGGCTGATTATTTGTCTCTAGATTTCTCTGGACCTGAAATCTGTAGGGCGGCCGAGTAGGTTCGTTGGACTGGTTATGGGACAGTGAGTTTGATTGTTGGTAGAATGGTGGTCAATTCTGAACTTGACGTACCACTTCTGTTTCTCTAGGTGTGTGAGATCTGACATTCCATGTCAACTGATCTGCTTTTAATAAGTGGTACAGGAAATCAGCAATATCTTTCAAGGTGCATCCGGCGAATGCCACTGGTAACTTACCGTTACCCGAGAAATATCTAAATCAACACACTCATCCAGACTCATGGAAGTCTTAAAATGTCTGGTCCTTTCAAATACATGATTAAAATGTTCCTCTGTAGTTCGGCCTTTCTTTGGATCATAGTGTACTTGGGCTAGTTGGAAGCATATCACACCCTGGATACAGTACATATGCTCCAAAACTCTTGACAAGAAAATATCTTCAAACTGTAGGTAAGAATTAACGTTTTCCTTTTGAATCTCCATCAATAATAAGCTGCGCCTTCCTGACAGAAATTTAGGCCCCTGAGTATCTCAGCATCAATTAAGGAAAACAAAGCTATGTATTTGTCAAACTTTTTGATGTAATTAACAGGGTTTTCATATTGCTTCACTGCAAACTTGGGTATGTGCTCAGCCCACTGTTTGGCTGGGTGATGAGCCAGATTGGCCCAACGTTTACTTTAATTAACAGACAAGTAACCTGTTCTTCCAGCTGGGTTGTTCTAGCCAGACAGTCAGCTTCAGTGTCACTTGCGATCTTGGTTAATATTAGCTATCTTGACATCTACATGTTTGTCGTAGCTTTCTAACAGCCTGTCAACTTCTTTAGAAATGTGTTCGGCCTGGGCAGCGTTGTTAGAGCTGGTCTGTTGCTCTACTACTTGAACACTGTGGTCATTCTCAGCTAGTTGGACGGTTATCTCCTCTCTGGTTGATTCCACAGTCATTTGTAATCCAGAAATTTTAGCAGTACCCAGGCTTCTGTCTGGGTTTGAATTCATATAACTTGCTGATTAATGTACGCAGAACCCTCTTATAGTGTTCCACTTATAATGTTTTCCTGGTTATAATGCTACCTTCACTTTGTCTCTAAAGCTCCTTGACAATAGGAAGTTACCCTCTAATAACATTTTCCCATCTATAATGTAAACATTTTTTGGGTCCCTTGAGAAACATTATAACAGGGTTCTACTGTATCTAGAAAAGTTGTTCAGTCTGAACTTCTAATGTGGCACCTAATATTGCACTCACTTGATTCTGACTAGCCTCTAATTTTACACTCATTTAATTCTGATTAAGGGTGAGAGTCCGTATCATCAATGCTATCTCTTCCAAGGTCATGGGCTGCGATTTTGTGGATTCTCTGTCTGGATTGGTGTTAGTGGAAACCGGTGTAGTTGGCCTAGAAACTTGACAGTCCTTTAGAACATTCTCCCTACTAGTGTCGTAGTAACTGTCTTCTGCCCCTTTGGCAGCTAGATTGCTCTTGGACATTTCAAGAAAGTCAATCAAGTTCACTTCTTCTGCGAGTAGCCTGCGATCCTCAGCTACGGAGCTACACAAAAAATAAGCTCTGTTCTCATTTTCCACCATTTGGTTAATTTAGTGAAATATAGGCACTGATAACAAAAAAAATAGTAGACCTGCACTCGTGCCACCACGTTGGGCTGACACACTGTAAACAATAATACTGTTTCTTTAGTTCATACTCTGCGAAAAATTATTATTATGATTGTGTGTGCTGGAATGATGGAAACTTACATGTGAATAAAAGATAAAGTATAGATAATGTTGGCCACAGTGTGGGTAACAGTTAGGTGTGTTGACTGTGACTGCTGTGACACTTAATTACACAACTTAACACACAACACATATAAACCAAAACACAACATCGTAACTCTTGTTTTAAATTAAATACAATTTGAAAACTTTGATACATAGAGAGGGAGAGAGTGAATGGACTGAAATCCAAAAAACATAGCATGTAAAACCAAACAGTATTATAAGATTTTGAATTAATTTTCATAAGCAAGCAAAATTTTTGTGAAAATAGTACTCCATAAATAAATAATAAATATTAATCAGTATTTAAAAAGAATTACATAAAGTATAAATATTATTAAATTATTATGTTATTATATAAAAATATGTGGTCGTAATTTGCGATTCACTGTCGGCATAGAATGGCCATGTTACCAAATTTAATAGACTACAATAGGGCTTTAAAAATTACGTTAACTTACTCCAAATACTTTCAAAACTCGTTATTTAGCATTAAAATCAGTTTCTACTTATAAAATATGCTACTGTGAAAATTAAAAGAAGTTACATTTACCATCAATACAAATCACATAACTACCGTACATCGTATGTCACAGTAGTTTGATGCAACTTTTATTTCTTTTACAAAAATAAAATAAATAAAGTTCTTGAGTATGTAAAAAAAACTGTTCAAATGTACATATCATTAAAAAAGGAAAAAAATAAAAAGGTTGTGTTACAAAATAATTGTCTGTGAAGTAAGAAAGTTATCGCTACAAATCTTTAAATTATCGAGTGCTGTTATAATAGATACCCTGGAAGCGGATATATGACCATTTTTAGGTTCAAAATTAAGCAAAAACTTTGCCAGCAATATACATTCTTGCAACCACAACGACTGTTTTTGGAAGTTATTTGCAAGAATTTTGCAATTAAGTTTATTGAAACAGTAATATTTTTCAACAGAGTGAAGTATTTAGAATAAATAGATACACTGGAAGAGGATATATGACCTTTCTTTGGCAAAAATTACGCAAAAACGTTGCTTGCAATATATATTCTTACGGCCGCAACAACCGTTTTTGGAAGTTATTTTCAAGAATGCCGCAATTAAGTTTACTAAAATAGTAATAATTTTCAATAGATTGAAGTATTTTGAATAAATAGATACCCTGGAAACGGATATATGACCATTTTTAGGTTCAAAATTAAGCAAAACCGTTGCCGGCAATATACATTCTTGCAACTACAACTACCATTTTCGGAAGTTATTTGCAAGAATGCCGCAGATAAATTTATTGAAATAGCAATATTTTTTAATAGACTGACGTATTTTGGATAAACCAATATCTGTAAGTGCATATACGACCATTATCTAGATCAAAAGCGCAAATTCATGATAACGAAACACGAATATTGCCGGCAACGTATATTAAGTGCCAGCAATATCGGCGTTTTGAAACTATTTACAGGGTACTACGTATTGCAATGTTGTAGATGGAAATTGTAACTTATTTAAATAGTCACATACATAGTGTCATGGA
This sequence comes from Medauroidea extradentata, assembly GCA_003012365.1. Classification (NCBI taxonomy): domain Eukaryota; kingdom Metazoa; phylum Arthropoda; class Insecta; order Phasmatodea; family Phasmatidae; genus Medauroidea; species Medauroidea extradentata. The sequence goes on from PNEQ01120812.1 coordinate 20,782, forward strand.
TGACATCTAAGACTTTTCTTCGACACGTTAGGCACAAACTTTGCCGGCAATGGTAAGTCTAGCTGGCACAACATAGATTTTGATAAAAACAACATACACGACGTGTCTAACCTGAATGACTTGTGCCACTTTTGACCACTACCTAGTCACAGCTCCTGACGCTCGGTTAGCACACGAGACTTGGTGATAACACTACTACTGTCTTTGCTTTGCAGTTCTTTCACTTCTGCAGCTCGGCCGGCCGTGTGAAAATATTCTGCTTGTATAATGATTCTACCGGTACTACAGTAGAACCTCGATCGAACAAAATGCCACAGGACCCGAAAATGTTTAATCTAAATCGATGTTTCGTTAAATCCGACTTCATATTTTTAAACACCTCCCCCCTTCTCAAAAAAAGTTAAATCCTCGGGCATGTTTCATCAGAATTTAAGGTAATTTTAAAAAAGTAAATTGGCTCAAACAATAACTAAATGTATTTACAACTAAGCCACAGTCGTGGAAAAAAAAATTTGCGAAAAAAATTTGAAAAACTTCTAGTGGAACGCTCGGCGAGCGTGCGAATGGTGAGTTAGACTGGCCTTCCGCGCCATCAACACGTGAGAATTGATGACTAACACTGCCGAGCCATAAATTTTTCTGTCTCTCTCCCGCCCGCTCCACCAACAAAATTCAGCAAACTCCCATGAAAAATAGCAAAAAAAAAAAAAAATTGTAATGAAAACTGAATTAAAAGTTTGCGAGAGAGCGGTCAAATAATAATTAAATAAGCGTGGCAGCAGCGGTCATTGTAACTTGTAGGCAGCTGCATTCATGATGGTCTGCTCACTAAAAAATACTTTCCACTAGAGTATTTTTTAGCCGGGGAGAAATAAAATTATTCATGTTTACGGTAAAAAATTCGTAAATAATATTAAACAATTTTCTTTATAAATCCGCTGGTTTTATCACGGGGCGCAAGAGTAAATAAGCACGCTGGACACCACTGCATTCTATCTGTAATAGAATTAATCAATAGAGCGCGCTGCACTGCAGCACATTCTAACAGAGGCCCGAAGCACTATCTGTGAATTACCATAGTTCCTGCGCTACCCACCATCGCACTACGGAGAATGGGTGCCCAGATGTTCGTTCACTCGCCAGCCGCTAGGATGAGGATCTAGGCGTGCGCTTGTTACGCAACACAACATCGCTTGCTCGGCTGCACCCGCACGTGCTATCTGGAAATTGCTCTTGCATCCAAAGTTTTCAACGAATTTTAACAATTTTTTTTCGACAGATCGTTTAAGCTTTTCTACGGATATATACGTATATACTGCGGCCAGCGTTAGTATTTTTATGCATTACAATTAATATTCCATTTTATCAAAGTCACTTAGTTATTTAATACAATTTTTGCTATTTTTGAAGGTTCCTAAAAAACCTTTAGTTAAATCGCTGTTTTTGTTACTCCCGAGTTCGTTAAAACGAGGTTCTACTGTATGTGCATGAGTTTTTCACTTTGCTAACGTGCATGGAGAGGGATTTGATACTCAGTTTTAATTTGTTCACCAACAGTAAACAATTACCAACGTCGAGATGTTGATCACTGATAATAAACTTGGATAACACATTCATAGAACAACTTTAAACCTACACCGGTTAACAATGCTGTTTCACATTTTCTTTACATAGATGTATACAAGTGAGTTCACAGTTGCTATGTACGATCAAGCCGATTGCGTGTGCGTGGGCGCAAGCACACGTGTGGGCTAGTGACTCACACCAGACGCGCTGTTGTCAAGTGTCCTAAATACTGCCCTATGCCACACATATCTGAGACATGCACCCGATGTTTGATGTGTCAATTGTGAACTGTCCTGCTTTCACTTGTGAAAAGAATAATTATTTATAAACATTACTCTGCATTTATCATTAAATGCCATGATGGTAATTATATTTGATTGCATTTAACTAACAAAATTGATAAAATTAATAAAGCTTAAATAAACACGACGTATAACCGTAATATCACAGGCACTAAGAAAGACTACCAAATCCAAGTGCACGAGAAATAAGTGGCAAAAAAGTTATGGCATGCACGTGATGAAAATGGGGTGAGCAAATAGCATTTAGAGTGGTAGGCCAGTGGATGGGAAGAGACGGGCATGGTGCGGGCCAATCGTGGTGGCAGGGGGGAAGGGAAGGGGTAGGCGGGCCCGCCGGCTGACCGACGCATTGTGCGGGAGGAAGAGGCAGCAACGTATAAACACGCCATGTGTGGCAGTACAGTTTTCGAGAAATAACTGTAACAATTTGCAGCCATAATAAATGCAACACTATTTCTGTTTTCTTTGAATTTATACATTATTTTTTTAGATTTTTTAAGCATTTTCTTTTAATTTTCCACGGGTCCTGGAAAAAGGGTCGTTACTACAAGAGGGTCATTATTCCCAAGGTCGTATAATCGAGAGTTGACTGTATTACGTTACAAAAAATAAATAGCTTTTTTCATAATGTAACAAAACAAAAATTTTGGTCAACTTCAGAATGGCTCCTAAGTTTTTGGAACATTAAACCCCAAATATTGGATAGTATTAATTTTCCAAATGGCAGACGCTTGAATATAAGTTACCTAGAATGCAGTGCATTTACTAAGTACTGTCTCTGTGGCAATTTTCGTTCGAACTAGATAAACAACTCTTGAGGTATATTGCATTAAATTTATTATTAAATTATTTTTTTAAATGGTAGAAATAACAGATTTTGTTACTAAATAATGATTTTCTTTTATGATAATATACTTCCCATACACAAATTTAGGTCAAATTCAGATAAAGGTTATTAAGTCATTGCAAGAAAAAACCTCAATATTTCGGATGTTGCTACTTTTCAAAATGGCGGACATCTGAGGCTAGAGAACTGTGCCTGTAATGCAAACAGAAAGTGATGTTATTGTACCAATTTGCGTTCAAATCAGATGAACGATTCCTGAGATATAGCAAATTAACTAAAATTTTTAATTTGCGCATATGTTTTAAATATTCACCAAAAAAATTAAATACCAAAAAGTGAGGTACCCTTACCATGTTTGATGCAAATTGTGTTAACAGATCAAAAGTGACTATAGAAAAAATATGCAATCATACAACAGAAACTTGAACTTATATTCGTAGTTTTGCTTTGAAACATAGGCTAATAAAAGATGTATCAAATATGACAGAGAAGTTTCGTAATGCGAATTGAGGCACGAAAACAAAAGAACCTGGCGAATAGCTTTCAGCAACGTCTTTTATGTGTACTACACCCGAACAGTCTAAGGTGAATCTAATCCACGCAACAAGTTGTATCTGGGTGGTTGAAAGATGTTTAAACAGCCATCAGTTCATGTAGAACACTAACAAAGTATAAAAAAGAATACAGCTCATTCTTATGTGTAAATTAATTCTTTTCATATCAATAAGAAACCTTTAAATGTCAGATCGCTCATCTTTCGCCACTGCAATCAGGTTTCGATCCCCGCCGGGTTCTAGGATCTTCACATGCGGGAAACCTTCCGGAAAATGTCACTGGTCAGCAGACTTTCTAGGAGAACTCCCGCTTCCCCCGACCCATCATTCCAACTGTTAGGTATTGAAGGTTAACTTTCTTATAGAGAGACATATCGGTGCTTGCCACGTTACTCAAACTTACCGCGACGCCATCTTCAGATCCACTGAGACTTCGATGACAGCACGCATACCTGCAGGAACAGATATTCATGTGCCCATCTGGGAAAGAGTCCCGTAGTGCAGGAACACACCACAGGGCACGCAAATATTACTGAACATTATTACCGCCCACCGAGACCGACTGAGGTCTCCATAGTTCACTCACAATACACGTTTACTATATACAATAATTACACCTCACAATCTGTTTTAAGCATCACTGCGATGGCAGACGGTACAGCTTGTGTACTGGTCTGCAGAGTTGTCCCTTTTGAGTGCGCAAGTCTACAACTCTGGTAACTCCATCCTTCCCAGGGTGGAGTTTGACGATTCTGGCTAAACACCAACCCAGTGGCGGCACTCGTCCTTCTCCAACCAAGACTAACTCTCCCACAGTAAGTCCAGGCTCTTGGTTCTGTCACTTCCCTCGAGGTTGAAGTTGCTGTAAATACTCTTGATACCAGCGTTTTCAAAATTGATTGGCGAGACTGCATACCATCTTCCAGCGTCGAGATAAACAAATTGTGCTGTCATCTCCACACGTCTTGGGTACCGCAACAAGAGGCCTGCCAATGAGGAAATGTCCCGGTGTGAGTGCTGCCACATCATACGGATCAGAGGAAATTGGTGCTAGCGGCCGAGAGTTGAGGACAGCCTCAATTTTACTCATAAGTGTCATGAGTTCCTCGAGAGTGAGAATCTGATTGCCAATGGTTCGTTTAAGATGGTATTTGGTGGATTTTACAGCAGCCTCCCACAATCCTCCCTGATGAGGAGCTGCTGGGGGCAAAAAATGAAACATGATTTCATTTGCCAAGGAGAAATTCTCTAGAAGCGGGGATCCAAGCAGTTGTTTAAAGGACTGCTGGAGTTGTCTGGAAGCACCAACAAAATTTGTACCACAATCAGAGTATATGTCAGTACACAAACCCCGCCTCGATACAAATCGGGTGAGAGCAGCACAGAAGCTATCTGCGGTTAAATCAGTAACTACTTCAATGTGGATGGCTTTAGTGGCAAAACAGATGAAAATAGATAAATAGGCCTTCTGAGTTGCAC
>PNEQ01120813.1:0-25532 GCA_003012365.1 Medauroidea extradentata
TTAGTATAGTTTACAACCTCAGATGTTGTATTAATTTTAACATAATTTCTCATAGCATACTCAAACTTGAAAAACAAATTTATGCCTAGCTCGGAGTTTCATTGACCATAGAATGAGCGTTTTAAAATGCATTACAAAAATTAACATAGATTAAACACATTAGAATTCTCAATCTGTCATATAGGAATTCTATATTACATTTTGCAGGCTAAAAAATTTACATATTCAATAAAAAAATTGTCAATTAAACTTTTGGGGGAAAGAACCTTGAAAAATAACACAAAGAGCATTTTCAAGGTACTGTGGTGAAAAAAATTGAGTGTTACTCAATGTTTATACTAATTGTGACCTGTGTGTTACCGCATTGAAAGTTGCTGCTGCAGAATTGTTGCAAGTAGATGATGATAACGGATACTGCGCCAGACTCAGACATTGCGTGGGACTTTTCTCGCGTGTGTTCCACTACAATGTGGTGTTACCTACTTACCACATTCACTTTCTAGGCTGGCCTGAAACCACAGATAAGGCAGTTTGTTCCATCATTCAGTGCACGCTTGCTCTGTATTGCTAATGTTGGTCTCACCTCAGAATGAAGATCAGTACGCTGACTAGTTGTGACACAGCTATTTGAAAACATATAGGCCTAACAAAAACTGCCGTAAAATGTTCAGAGTTTCAGACTAGACACGGTTGGTGGTTTCTCCAAGTTTTTCGTTCCGCAATTGAATGGGATTATGCAGGAAGAGACCGTCATTTGATAAAGTTGAACATGAAAAACTGTTACCAAAACACTTTTTTGTTATTTTGTTAATTAACATAGTCTGATTTCCAAACACCCTATCTATGTTCGACATTGTTTGCTTAGCTACTGAAGTTGTAATGTATAATAATTTAGGAGTTGGTTTTTTGTCTGATCTTTACGTTTGTGGCTCGAAAGCCTTCTGCGTAACACTATTGAAATGCAATCTAACGTGTTTAGTGAGTGTGCACGCGCGCATACCTTGCACATTTTATAACAAGAACTAAAGTACTGCCCTGTCATTGCCCTTGCACTAAATTGTTACGCACGCAGTTTCAAAAGCTGCCAGATTTTATCCCGTAAACTCTGTTTGACTGGAGGAAATACAGATTTTCCTACAGCACAGTTCTAGGAACACAGAAATTAGATTTTTTATTCACAAGCGTAACAACTTGGAAACTTATTTACTAGAATATGTATTTTAAAAATACAAAATGAAATTTATTGCAATTTTATGTTCAATTCAATTTTCTTTTTCATGTTCCAAATTGGTTAATGTTACGAGCTGGTCGGTTCGCTGTAACCATTAGATAAGTATACGAATGAGTAATTTGAGAAACATCATAAGTTACTTACAAGAACCAACTGTTAAACAACGTAATACTGAAAATGTACATTCTGACAAACCTTCTACATGAGGTACTGTAGTTTAAAAAAAAAAAAGAAGAAGATGTACCTCTTACTTCTGTATTAAACGGTTGAAAAATGTGACATGTGGTGTTTCTCAAATGACTGATTCACACGCATACTTTTATACACATACATACATATACATACAAACATGCATAAATACATACAAACATGCATAAATACATACAAACATATAAGATTATTTTGTTTTTCACTTTTTAAAATATGAGAAAGGAAATGTGAAATTTGCGAACATTATAGCATGAATTTTATTTATTTTATTTTTTTTATTTGACACTGCAGTACGAGCAAAGCATTTGAAAGTTTAACGTATATTTAGGTCGCCATTAGTCAAACAATTTATTTGATATTGTTAATTTTCTGGACTTAACTGCGGCTTAAATATAGGCTACGTTAAAAGTTCAACTGCGAAGCTCGCACTGTAGCGCAAGGTAAACATAATTCCCGCTATAATAGCGACTTTCACATGTACTTTCACGCACTTAAGGGCTCAGCGTGGTGAGCTGATTTAACATACGTTGACAGCGAATGTTCACCGTCGCTTGTGCGCTGAGAACAGCGGAACACACACGTACGCAGTATTGCCTATGTTGTAGGCTCTGTAACTGTACACCTAATACTTAACCGCGTTTTGAACGAAAACGATAGGTCCTAGACAATTGCAACAAGATGATCATTTTTGTTACATAAGTTACACGGCTCAATAAACCTTCATCAAATGTTCTAATATCCTGATGCTACAAACTTGTACGTAAGTAGAGGGTGACCACCCCTGTTCTTTTCACAAGGGTGGAAGGTCTTTACCATAATTTGCTATGGATTAGATGAGCGTAACAACTTAAAGCCATGTTCAGAGTATTGCCCTTTCAAGTTATATATTTTCACATATTTTGTGAAAATATCGTTACACAATTCAAACTTCAAAGACTTATTTCACCAAAAATATTAATTTTAGACATAAAGTTTTCTGAACATTTTGTGCTTATAATTTACTGAGAAATTACCTCCAGCGGTTTGTCTGTCGAATTCAGCCCCAGCCTGTATAATTCAGCGCTAAAATCATCAGTTCAGAATTGTAAGTCTCTCGAAGCCAATTTGCAGAAAAAAACAACAATTCCAGATTTTGCCAACATTCTGAGAAAAATGTTTTCTCGATTAACGTATTTCTGAAGAACAGTCTCTGACGCCGAAATCTCGTACATTTTAATGCGGCGCAAGAGATCACGTTTAATAAATGCATCGTTCCGGGCAAATGAATGCTCATAAAGTTCGTAAATATAATTATCAAGGATTGTTATTTTGTAGTTTTTCTGTATTGACATTCAAAAAGTGTAGATCTCAACTCTAGAACTCGGCGTTTATTTATCTACGTCGCCCTGTTAAGAGTGCGTCGTAGATAAATAAACGCTGAAAACATCAATTGATTTCTACGCTTTCTTCGAAGGCAATATGGATAAAATAGTCAATGACAATCCTAGATAGTGGTATTTGCCAACTTTATGAGTAAATATTTATCCAAAATTACTCATTCGATACGCGTGATCTCTTGCACCGCAGTTACATGCAAGAGGTTCCGGCGTCAGAGATTGTGCCTCGTAAGTTTGTAACACTGGAAACCATTTTGTTTAAAACGTTGGCTAAAAATATTGCCTAAGAGTGCTATTGTTTAACTTTCGCAAATTGGCTTCAAGAAACATACAGTTACAGATTAATGCTTTTAGCGTTGAATTATGTACCACGCCCTCTTAAGTGTACTGAATATCATACGAAGATCTGATGACTGTGGGTTGCAGGCACGGATCCTGCAGTGAGTTTTTAGAGAAAACTGTAAGGTAAAATGACTTTTACAGCGAGGACATTAGAGACGGCGACAGAACACTCTGGTCCAACGACAGGAGCTGGCAGAGGAGTTGGCCAAGGTCTTTGTCAGGGAACCATCCCAGCATTCACCTGGAGCGGTTTCGGGAAACCATGGAAAACCGAAATCGGGATGGCTGGAGGCGGGGATTGATCCAATGACCTCCTGTCTGCGAGTCCAATGTGTTAATTTACCGTTGCGCCACCTCGCTCTGTTTTAGAGTAGCGAAAAAAAGGCGTGTGTAAATTACTAAAAAGTAAGTACAGTCTACATTTTGTCCCAGCCGCTCACTTTTCTTACTGATTAGATTGTACTTCAGACATTGCCTAATAAAATGTTACACAAATTTAAATATCTGCAATGTGTTCAGATTTACAGAGTAAAAAAACTCTTACATTTTAATTTTAAAAAATTTTTAGGGGGAGCGTGTGGTAAAATCTTGTCTTGATCGTCCACCTTTGCCACCAGGGTTTCGGCCCTGCGAATGCCGTGTCCTTAAAACGCGATACAGCCAATGTACTAGAGCTGACACTTTCTACGGCCCCGGTGACAGCTCGTAAGAGGGAAGCATGGAGTTCTTCCAGTTATGTACGTCTCAAGGTCACGTTCTTACACACCCTCCTTCCCCCCTGTCCCACCTGCTCAAACAGAAGATGACGGAGGCTCACACTACTTGTTCAACCAGCGCACGTGAACGCCAGCCGACCGGCATCTTCTAAGATCTCCCGTCTTCTTCCCACGTGGGCTCCTGGGTGGAGTAGCTAGGCGCGGGGACAGCGTTAAGGAGGGGACTACGTGAGGAATTCGTCTCACGTCACGTAACCTACTCCTTTGGGCGATCAAACACTCAGGTCTCATAAACACGACACCGTTGTCGACCTCGTGCGGTAATTATCGTGGGCGTACCGTGGTTACGCTTCCCGTTCACCTGGCGTGCCTAAACTGATATGGGATGAGCTAATTTTCTGAAGGCACAATCTTCAATTTATTCTATTTTTTATTTTTTCTGCGAATATAAAAGGTAGCAGATACCGAACACCGTCATATAAATGATCCGAAAATTTCTTTCATTTTGTAGCCTTCAATAAACAAAAACCTGATGTCGGCTAGTTATAATCACGAAGCAATTTTCTTAAGTCAATAATCAGCCAAAATTATTTTTATTTATTTGGACATTTTACGTGCTCTTAAACAGCGGAAGGCCTTGGTAGAGTGAGTGAGTGAGTGAAGAGGTTAACGTCGAGGTTTTTAGCGCTGGTGAGGGGTGATATGATGTGAGTATGGAGCGGCGCCGGAATGAATTGGCTGGGGAAACGGGAGATCCACGATAAAACCCGCATCGTCCGGCACGATTCCCACATGCGAAAATCCGGGGACCGACCCCGCCGGGAATCGAACCTGGATCGCCTTGGTGGGAGGCGAGAGGTCTTACCACTCTTTTTTTTTTTTACACTATTTATTGTACTAACAGAAACTACAATCTTGTACAACCACAAAAGTAACAAAATCTACGCTATCTACAGTACAAAATAATGACAATAAACCACACACCCTACATGGTCAAAACTTTCACACAAAGTTATGTGGGGACAGAGGCTCAAGTACGCATATCCCCCCAAATAAAACAGTAAATTTAAGTATAAAAAGGAAAAAAGTTACATTTGTTTTAACGCTTTTACACAACATTCATACAAATGGCTATTGTATACATTTATCAGAACATACCACTCGGCCACCGTGGCCCCGCATTGGTAGAGGTACACAGGGAAAAGGCAAGGAGTCGGCCATGGCAGTTTTAAGGAACCATCCCAGCATTCGCCTGGAGTGATTTTGGAAAAACCCTGGAGAACCGAAATAAGGATGTCCGGAGCCGGGGATCGAACCCGGGTCCTCCCAATTGCGAATATCGGACTGTCAAATTAATGCGTCCAAAACCCTAAAAATTTTTAAAATGAGCTATTACTGTTAGGAAAAGTACGTTTCACTCTTTTAAATACGTGTAACAGAATTAAAATCCGGTCTAGAATACGCACAGGTTAGTAATTATATACTTATATACTCAAGGGTCAACCAAACTTGTTATGCAATAAAATGAACACTATTTCAAAAGTACTGTTTAATTAAGCTTGTCCATGTGAAAAAATATTAATTTTTAATTTAGGCCATCCACGATTTAAAATTTCATTCTATTTTAAATCTTGTAAATGTGTCTTAACGTTCATATTGTTCTTACAAATAGAAACTTCTGACTTGTGGCTGTATAACTTGGACAGTGCAAATATGCGACGTTTTTAGGATATCTATTCTGTAGGAATTAAAAAATAATAATAATATTTTCTAAGACGGGCATAAATAAGAGACCGTGGTCTTAAAATATTACTTTCATAAATTTTGTGAATACGTATATGATATATTTTTTCGAAAAATAATTATATAACAAATTACTGCTGTGTAGTAGTATTCTTCATTTAAGAGATTTAAATATAATTTGGTTACTGGTTGCTTACTGCTAGAGAAGGTTCTTTTCGTATAAAATTATGCATACTACTAAGAGAAGTCCTGCAGCGTGCGGTATGGAATCCTCAATTTATCATTCACTTGCTGCTACCTGCAACTTCGTTCACGGGGTTTTCAATTGAAAGCAATGATATTTCTTAAAAAAAAAAAAAAATTAATTAATAACATATTTTGCAAAACATATTGTGTACCCCGTTATTGTCCGTGTACACACTCTATTTTGCCACCCCCCCCCCCCCTTTTTGCGACTGAAAATATATTTTGACACAAACCTTTGCGGGCACACGCACAACTCACCAAAGCTTTTTTTTTTTTTACTTATTTTTTTGTTTACCCGAATCTGCCCCCTCCATTGTTTTTCCGAAACCTTTGCGAGGGCTCGAACAATAATTCACCAACGTTTTATTGCAATTGGATACATGGTATAGGAACACATGCGCGCGTATAAGAACGAACTTACATACAAACTTTCATCCCGTAGTTCACCTATTTAAGGTATGAACTTTCAAAAATACATCCCTAGTGCTAACCTACGTTATATAAATAAATCCTGTGCAAACTTTCATGCTTCTAGACCAACCAGTTTAAAGGTTCGTAGTCTGTCAGTGTTAAGAGATTATTAAATAGGCGTTGCCTCTATGACGTTACAAATATCTCCTTGTAAAACTCCTACACGTTATAAAACTCGAGATATTTCACATTATTACGAAACAATTCATTGAAATTTTCAAAATTTTGTATAAAAATTAAAATTTTTTAATTTACAAAATTCTACGAAGTTAAATTTACAAGGATGGTGTTCTATTTAAGGTACTTAGTTTTACAGTGAATTTTGAACTATAATGTTGTTGGCCTTGAGGCAGTGTTTCCTTGACGAGTCTTTGTATGGTAACAACGCCGTGATACTTTGTACGTACCATATAGTTATAGCGTTGCGTGACTTGAGATAATTAACCACAGCGCATAAGATGCTTCAAGGAAAAATTTAATGATGAGGTATACGTGCATTCTTAGTCTACATGAGAATAGCTACAATTGATTTAGCTAATGAGTGAACTGTAAATGTTCTATTTTTTCACGGCTTAGGACAGAGAATCATACTTTTTTCAGTTCAACAGTTTCTTTTAAAGAGTTGAACACGTTTGCTATCACGCATGTATTTAATGAATTGCTTGTTACTTAGTTAAGTGAAATTTATTTTCAGTTGCACACAGTTTTATTTCCATGATAAAAACAGCTATTTACTTAAACCTCCACACCAAGAAGAAAACTATTTAAATAAGAGGCCTATGTAGGTATGTAATTTTCCGCGTTTGATGCGCGGAGACAGACGAGCGATAAGGGTCAGCCTGCTACACTCGACAGTAAGCGCTTCGCTTCTATTCGCTTCACTGCGCGCCAAACTGTCGTACAGTGCTTTCGTTTGAGGCTTTTTACTATGTGACGTAAAGTGGCTGATCTAACATTTTATTGCGGAAACTTTGAAGTCCATCGCATCTTTCTAGTGTTGTGTTTTACGCATCCGAGTGGTATTTTTGTACTTACAGCAGTCTAAAAAAGAGATGCATTAGAATCTTTAGGGCCCCAAAATTGTATTTCTAAGATACGAGTTATATTTTAAAAATTGCAGATACATAGATAGTTTGAAGTGTGTCTTCTTCTCGTTGATAAACGTTTAGAGAATAAGTTTAGTGGCTTCGCGTAGAAAAGGATAAAATATGCATGCTGTAACACTGTCCATGCTCCTCTTAAGAGTGAGTGATGGTCGCCAACTTGATTTTTATATTTTGTGTCATAACTTTTCTTCCAGGTGAATTTTTGTAATTCTAACCTAACTACGAAATAGAATATTTGCTGATATAATTTCAGACATAATGAATCTTCATTTTTCGTTACTGTTGTTACATATCGAATTGCAGTTAAGAAAGTAATAAGAAATGTCTAACGGCAATTCGATATTAGGTGTTACAGCATGCAGCTTTAATCCTTTTCTACGCGAAACCACTAAACTTATTCCCTAAACGTTTATCAAAGAGAAGAAGACACACTTGAAACTATCTATGTATCTGCCATTTTAAAAATATAAGTTATGACACGAAATACAAAAATTCAAGATAGTGGCTATCACTCACTCTAAAAGATGAAATACTTTCATTTATTTCGTAACACATACTCGCCAGTTCATTAATTTTTAATGAAGTGAAATCACCTTATCTAGTTTCGTTACTTACACCAAGGAAACCCCCAGCCGTCAAAAGATGTGAAGAACTGCTACAAAAAATTTGGGATTGCTCCTTGGAGTTTTAAATGTATAGTAAAAATGTTCTAAGCTATTCCTACTATTTTGATGAAACTATTTCTCCTGCTGACTTAACCAAAGGTATTGCTTGATTAAAAGTAAAATGTTGAGTGAGACCGCAGTAAACAAAGATATTAAAAAGTCAGTAAAATAGGGTTAAATATATTCAGATATTGTCCGAACATATTCGGAATTTTTATTTGCATATAATTTTCCGCGTGGATTTTTAACAAAAATGTTGGTTCATTACAGTGTATTGGATACAGCAAATTACATTTCTGATATTTATTTAACTTCTTAAAATTATAGCATAAAAGTAAAATTTCGCAAATTAAATGTTAGGGTACATAATTCTCGCTAACAGTACTAAGTGTGATTATATACTAATGACAAGAATTTGGAAATACGTCACTCAGCAGGGGCTATCTGCTCATTTCCCATAGGTACATATGTTTGTGAACGTGTCTACACCTAAATGTTTTTCTTCCGAATCGTGAGTGAATGGATTGCGTATTTCAGTGCACAAAACAAACGTAAAGGGAAAGGACACTTTTGAACAATTACAAATACAACACGTACCACTTTAGATAAATTACTTGAATAGGTCCATAAAAAGAATAATGCATCTATGTATTGCCACGTTTATATTTTCTTGTTTTTCAGTATTTCGAACTAAACTACTGTTGTATTACAGCCAATAAATTACATGCTGGAATTTTTTTCTTGGCAGTTGGTAATTATTGCACTTCTCTTCGGAAAAGCGACTTTCGTCTGTGCGTTTGTTACTTGCATTATCCATTTCCGCTTGGGCAGCATTGGCGTAGTGACCAAACAATATGCCTCATACCAGGGTTATTTGGATTCGATTCCTGGCGCGATCAATTCTGATTTTTCGCGTGTGGGAAACATGGCGAGCGTTGCCGTTGACCGACCGTTTTTACAGGAGTTTTCCCGTTTTCCTCACCTCTACACTTTGTCTCTTCCCCATTATAGGGCTTTAGCTCGTGTACTTTTCAGGAAACGGTGGACACCTATGATCTTCCAGGTTAGCCAGTTTAGAAGTCTGTATTAAGGGTGTTCAGGTGCACTAAAGTCATAATTATATATATATTTTTTAAATAGTGTTAGATTTGTAAACGATACTTGTGAGTGCAGTTTCCTCTTACGAAACAATTTTAGCTGGCGTAGTTTTCTCATAACGGTGCGTCAAAGTCAAGATTTGAATGTTCTGCTGCCGTACAAATAGTGAAAACCAATTGACTTACGTACGTGAAATAATTCACAGTGAAATAACATACCATGGGCTACGTAATAAAACACTTGAAAAAATCCCGCTAATTGTTGTTGTATTTTTTAACAAATTTCTGAATTTGCAACATTTGTGATTTTATTGTAAATTCAAAATATTGCGTTCTGAGTTTTTTAATGTTTTGTTACATAGCTCATGTGATGTAAGTTCACAGTAAATTATTTTGTTTAAGTAGGTCAGTTGGTTTTAACTATTTACATGGCAGCGTAACAAGCAAATTTTGGCTTTGACACCCCGTTATAACAAAGCTATAAGAACTGAAATTATTTTGTGAGAGTGAAATGTACTCACAAGTACCGTCTACAAAACTAACAATATTTCATAAAAATATAAAATTATAATTTTATCGCACCTGAACACCCTTAAGAGGAGTGATAACCTGATTTTTGTTTCATCCCTACTATAATATTTGTAGGCACGTAAACACTCTAATTATTTTTGTACTTTTACAAGAATAATCCGTGGAATCCCAGTTACCAAAGAAATTCCTTGTAAAATTACAATGGTCGTGCTTTTAAATAATACAACGTACATGTTTGTAAAATTACAAGGTGCAGTCTTTCATCTGTACACGTACTAAGTATAAATGAGATTTAATCCCCATTAAGGGAAGAAACTTTTATATTTTAACTGTCACGTTAAGGGCGCGGCTACCGCAATGTTCATCACCATTTTTTAAATTTTTTATTTGTACCGGATATTTTTTTCTTATTTTAGACACAAAATGTGACTAAATTTGGCTCTTATGAAATTTTTTTATCTCTCATAATTTTCGCGTAATGGCTTGTTAAAGTCATATTTTGCATGTTTCCGTTTTAACGACTACACTAAAACCAACTGATATACCAAACTCAAAAAAATCACAGTGGATAAAGACATTGCTGACTACAATGTCATGCTCATTAAAATAAAGAATAAAATTATTTGTATTTTTAAAAAAAAATTATTGAATTTATTAAATGTTTATTTTCAGTTTCAGCATTTTTTTAATTCAAATAATTTTTATTCTTTATTTTTATGAGCATAACATTGTAGCCTGCAATGTCTTTATTCACTGTGATTTTTTTGAGTTTGGTATATCAGTTGGTTTTAGTGTAGTCTTTAAACGGAAACATGCAAAATATGACTTTAACAAGCCATTACGCGAAAATTATGAGGGATAAAAAAATTTCATAATAGCCAAATTTAGTCACATTTTGTGTCTAAAATAAGAAAAAAATGTCTGGTACAAATAAAAATAAAATAATGACGATGAAAATTGCAGTAGACCGCGCCCTTAAGGCCACATCCGGTAGTTTTATAGTGATTTCGAAAGTATTTTTTAAGCAACATAATTTTTATATTGATGAAATCCTGCACTGTTTTGTCACAAACATACCGTAATTTGTACCTTTTTTGGTAGCAATAAACCTCACAGTTTTGTAGCTTTTTGCACCCAAGTTATCCCCAATCTTGTTGTGAAAATAATAACCAAAATCAAGCAATTTTTTTTTTTGCGAAAGAATGGCGTGTCACTTTACAATACGACTACATAAAATTGTGCGTCGTATGACTAATGCTAGTCTTTAATGATTTCTAAAAACTTTCCGTTAAATAATTTTGGAGATTTCTGCACTAATATGAGTAAAACTGCCTAGCGTGGCCTTTTAAGAAGACATTGTATATATTTCTGTGCTAAAATAATCAGTTTCAAATTGTAGGTCTCTCGAAGCCAATCTGCAAAAATAAAAAAACGGCAATCCCAGACAATAGTTTTTGCCAACTTTCTGAGCAAAACTTTTCAAAGGAAAAGTTTTTCTCGAGTAACGCATTTTTAGGAACATTTCTGACACAGAAATCTCGGCCGTTTAATTGCGACGCAACGGATCACGCTTAGCAACTGAATCATTCTGGATAGATGATTGTTCGTGAAGTTGGCAAATGTCATTACCTAGGATTGTTATTTTGCACTTCTTTCGTATTGACTTTCAATATCGTATAGAAATCAGTTAGAGTTTTCAGCGTTCAGTTATCAGTCACACACTCTTAAGAATGCGTGGTAGATAAATAAACGCTGAAAACATCAATTTATTTCTACGCTTTTTCCGAAGCCAATATGGATAAAATACTCAATGACAATCCTAAATAATGGTAATCGCCAACTTCAAGAGTAAATATTTATCCAGAATTACTAATTCGTTACGTGTGATCTCTTGCACCGCAGTTAAATGCACGAGGTTCCGGCGTCAGAGATTGTGCCTCAGAAGTTCGTAACATAGGAAACAATTTTGTTTAAAATGTTGGCTAAAACTATTGTCTAAGATTGCTATTGTTTAACTTTCGCAAATTGTCTTCAAGAAACCTACAGTTATAGATTAATGCTTTTAGTGTTAAATTATGTACCACGCCCTCTTAAGTAAAGTCCTTCAATAACGTCGGGACAGTAGCTAACTGGTGTTTGAAATTGATGTCTAATTTTGATGAAGTTGAGCAAAAGAAGGAAATAAACAGCACTTGTAGGAAATGTAGGAAGACGTATAAGTAGTATAAAGTATTACCAATATCTAGTTATAGATCGTTCGGAATAAAGTGAGCACTAAAAATATAACCTCTGAAAATTGTCACTAGCCGTCACTGCATGTAATTAAATATAAACTATAGTTCTCTTACTTCTTGTATGGTTGACAGCGAAATCGCGCAATATAGTTCCGTGTAATTTTCTATTTAAATACAAAAATACTTAAAATCAACCGAAATTGACATACTTGTATTTATGTATCATAAAAAAACTTTTTTTATCAGGTAATGTAGGCTCCTACCAACTGCACAATTTATCACTCAGGCGTAAACATCAAGTGACGTGTCCAGAGAGGTTTGCCATTTCCCGTCTTTTACCGTTACCCGCGGAAAGATACGAATAAGCTCAAAACAGAACTCAAGCAGGGCTTTTTAATAGTATCTTTGCTTCTTGAAAAACTTTTGAAAGTAGTCGAAGTTACAATTTTCATTTGTTAAACTGATTATTATTGTTCTGGCAAAATTTTGCAACCCGTCCTTTTCTTTTATCACCCATTAAAAAAAACATAATGTATATTGTGCTTTTTGTGCACCAGAAGAAAATAATAATGTTTATTTTCCAAACTGATAAATAACTGTTTACGTACCAATTAAAAAACACCATAAACACTGAGTTATTTGTTTGAAAAGTAAGTTTTATATTTAATGGAAACTTTTTTTGTAGGTAGTGTTGTTGGTTATACACAGCATTTATTTTTGCTGAAAAGAAAACGTGTTCATGATACGAAAGTTACCAAAATAATTTACATGTGTAGTATATAGCACCTCTACAATGCGGTTTTCAAAAAAAAAAAATTACAAGACACACAAGTCGAGATTTCAGTTTGACAGTTAGCAGAATTAATTATACGAGTACGAGCAGCTGACTGATTTTCCACCCGGACGTTTTAAGTATAAAAGTAGGCGGAATAAATCACGCTAAAGAACAACTAACACAGAAATATTATTATTATATTTTAAATGCTACCACTACAAAAGTGGGTGGAATTAATTACGCGATTTGCTACACGAGAAAGACATGATGGCGTGACGGTGAAATAAAGGTCAGCAAGTTATCCTGAGACAAGAGAAGAAATATTTCTACAGACCATATCCGCGGCTGTCACTGACGATATCATTATGTCTGTGTTGCCTGTGGATGTATAATGAAAATTCCTCGGTGTCATTGCATCTATGAATAACCGTCCGTACAACACAATGAATATACATCAGCTTTTATTCACGTTTAACAGCGCGGAATGTTTATTCATGGAAGAGTAACGGTTAACAGTATAGACGAGTGAGTCTTAAGTGAAATTATGCATGACCATTTAATTGCCAATATTTTCACCGCTACAAGGTTTCAGAAGGCGCATTGATATTATGTTTGACATTTCATGTTCTAAATGTTTATCTACTACACCGTTTTAAATTGTTGGTTAATAAATTATCTTCATATTTTATGACACTTGTTGAAATTTGTAAGAAATATTCTGTTATTTATTATCTCGCTAACAAATGTCAGATAATATGAAAGTAATTTACATTATATAAATGTAAAAAATGTTGATATAGACTGTTCACTATAAACTGTGCACTCAGCAGAATTAACTAACTAAAAATATGCTTTATTGGGCCAATACAAGAGTCTTAAAACGTTTACACTGGTTTCATAGTTATATGGAAGTTTTCACACTGAAAATAGTAAATATGGCTGTCAAACAACTGAAAGAAAACTTTATGGAGTGCTCACTTTTTCATGAACGACCTGTACATATTCGGGAATGCTTGTAGCGAGGAAACTTGTAAATCAAAGATGGCCGCGCACCAATGTCCTTAACGTGTAGCCTCACAACACGGGTTGAATTTTTCTAAGTGCGAATCGTTAATAGACCCGTGGGTTCGAGTCCCATCTCAGCTCAGTTTGAAAATTTCCAAACATCGCTCCAGATGAATGCTGGGATTGCTCACTAAGGCCGTGGCCGATTTTATTCCCAGTTCCTTTCCTTTTGTAAAGTTTTGTCTTACCTTCTTTAATGACCTCGCTGTCGACGAGAAATAAAACGCAATAAAAATAAACGACTAATTATTATATTTTATTTTAATTTTTAAACATGGACTTATAACGCTTTTACATTTTACAATGACATTCATATTTAGTTACCCATATTTATGCATTGACTGATTGCCCTGAGAGAGCGAGAATCTATGATTTAAAAATAATATCTGCACTGATTACTTTATAATTAAGTGTCAGATGTTTTGATTCATACGTTTATAGAAAGGTAATGAATTTAAACAAAGGTATGAGGTAGGCAGTTAGGATCATTATAATTTATGTAACTGTTTCTAAACTACCAATTTAAACGACAGAAACCGTAATGCCAACATGATATGTGATGCTTCACCTTAGCTGTGATTCCATGGTTAAGTTGAATGCGCAGATAAAAAAAACTGCAATCTATTCATAAAAACGGAATGTTACTGCGGTCAGTAAAGGGTTGGAATAAGGGTCGTGAGTACGAATACTGATTAATCGCGGAAAAGTGAACTGTTTGCTAGATTTTAATCTAGTATAAAGTTTCCAATCCGAACGTCAGTTAATAATGTTTAGGGTGTTCCTATTTGACTAGGCGACTAAGAATGCCGGTACGTTATTAGTGAACTTCGTTATTTGTCGGCGAACATTTAAAACGTATCAAATAGACGTCCAGTCATATGCAGCAATGTAATAGAGAATATGTTGAAACTGAAAACTTTACAGTGTTTTAATCAAAATCTAATAACAATAATAATTATTATGGCCATTACTATTATTGAAACATAATATAAACGTGCAACTCTAATCATTCAAAACCAAACCATCGTTAGGGTTCTGTCGATTTCGGTTGCTTTTGTTTCAGCATTTTTGTATTTAAATAGGAAAATACACGAAACTCCGTTCGGTAATTAGCTGCCAACCATACATACAAGTAGTAAGGTAACCATAGTTAAGGGGCCCGCCTCGTGGCACATGTGTTTGTGTGAGTGAGGTATGGTGCTAAGGGCGACGTCGTATGGGTCATACAACAGTGCGTCGCCTCTGCGCTTAAGGCGTGCAGTCTTCGCGAAAAAACAAATTTCCTATGGGACTTTAAGTGATGACCCTATTGTTTTATTTACGAAATCACTTTACTACAGTCCAATGCACTACCCTTAAGTGGTTTCACATGTATTCGGCTAATATATTTTCCGCTATAGCAGCCTGAAAACCCCGTTTTGACCCATTTTGACGTGTCCTAAAAGGGGATTTATAATACGTGTGTTGTCTTGAAAGTACTTAAGGGCAGTCGTCTGAAGTGTGTGTTCTTTTCGTAGAGAAACGGCGTGAACACACGTGTATTAGTTTAGGTGTAAAACGTTTTCTTCAAACACGCTGCGGTGTGATTTTTTGGCAACGAGGCGGGCCCCTTAATGTTGAACTATATGCAGTGACGGCTAGTAATATTTATCGAAAGTCACATGTTTAGTGCTCACTTTATCCCGAATGAACTATAAATAATTCACCTTCCTAGGCACGTATTATGACTAGAGATGGTCCTTTTACTTTTAAGTTTATTATTTGTGTTTGAACTTACATGGTAGTAAATACTACGATTTTAGCTAATTATGTAATTATCGACATTCTGGTTGATTGATTTTTTAGTCGAAACCGTGTAATTTATTGCTCTAAAAAAATTAGCTATTGCGGCAAAAACTATTCCAAACAAAACTGCCAGACATCAGCTATTTGATATCTGCTCCCGTTTAAGTTTTAAAAAATAATTATTTCCAAAACATTAGAAACTAAAGAGCATGGCCACGTCACTTGATGTTTGTGTGTGTAAGATAAATTGTGCAGTCAGTATGAATCTAGACAGGTTGTTTATCGTGAAATTATCTTATGTCATCATACCCTTGAAAATGCTGCAGTTTCTTGCGGTATACATTACTGGATGATCATTGTCCAACATGACATACTTATCTATACTAATTAAAGACGTCAAATATATCACGAGTATAATACTTATTAGCTCTGTCAAATAGGCTAGTAGTTTCACATACAGACTTCATTCAGTAGCATAAATAAAGCTTCCGCTATATTGAACGTACATTGAAATCCAGCAAACAGTCACATTTCCCCGCGATAAATCAGCATATCTAATTATAACATATACTAGCCACAGTCAAGTGCAATGTGTGGTTAGATGTGACACCTTAATTTTGGCACTTACACAGGGATTAAGAAAAGAGATAGCAAGGGGCCTGCTTTAGGAAATGATCCTTTAACGTAGATATGCCATCCATGACAACCTATAAGTCGGGCGAGGTGGGGCAACGTTCTTACCACTAAACACAGCTGAACGCAAGGCAATGAAACAAGTGGTGCAAAAAATGTTTCACAAAAAGTGTTTCACAAAAATGTGGGGTCAATACATTTGAGGTAACATTATTAATCGCTGTATCAGCAACATCAGGTACGCATGGAAAACGAACTCACAAACTCAGTTTGCATGCGGCACAAATATAATCAATTTCCATTTAAAGAACTTCCAAATCATCTTCTGTGATCCTAAATAGGTGTGTTCGCTGTGGTTTTTCGTGATATTAGATTCAAAATTAATCTTCTTCCGTTGTTAGCGAGAAATTGTTTATTTATTTAATTAAGTAAATTTTCAGTTTCCACTGTACTTAAAAGGGCCAGAAGTTTCACGTATTAGTTTTACTATAGTCTGGACACGGTTTCATGTATACTTTACCGCGAAGTAATTTAATTCATAACTTCTCTTGGGTTTGTTTTACATAATTATGCCTCTTTGTTTGCACTTTATACTGATTCCGTATTCTCGAGAACATGTCAAATACGTCGCGGACATGTAAAAGTTTTCATTAGGTGTTTATAGTTATTGCATACCATGGCATTAAGTAAACATGCAAAACTTCTGCATACTCGTAATAAACGTCAAAAGTTCCCCAGCGAACATCACATTTTAACGAATGTAAAACAATGTGGCCATTTCATCAAAAATATGTTGACTACTCAGTGCCAACATGTTGAAAATTCGCGTAGAAACGGAAAGTAATTTTAGCATCGAGCTCAAGTCAAAAGACTCATGCGTTGATAGTTATTTTTCATACCAGTAAGTTTTTTTCATGGCAAACAGTGACGACAAATAATGTCTTGTATACGTTCACCGGGTGTCTCTCACTGCCCAGATAATAAACGTTTCAATGGGTATATTGTTGACGTGCTTACGCTAAGCCTCATGATTGGATACGTGTTCATATCCTACATCTGACAGGCTGCTTCTCGCCGTGAAAGAGAACTCGTTTATCCGATCAGCTTCTAGAAAGTTCACTTCTCACTGACCGTCGAATGATCTTATTTCTGTAATCACAATGTTGCCAGTGTAAACTACATTTTTCAATTTTATTTTACAGCAGTTCAAATATACACGCAAACTATGTTCTGAGTATTAATTGCAACAAATGTATCGACGCCTGATTTCCGCGGAAAGAATTCCTGACTGGTTAAAGCCTAAGAAAAACACTTTAAACTCAGGGCAACTTCTAAGGTTGGAAGATTACAGTTTTTACAATGAGGAAAATTTCTAGAAAAAGTTATTAACTTTTACATGATTCTTCCGAATTATGTCGGCACTAAATGCAGTAAGACGAAGCAATAGCTCCGTGAACATTGTATTATTTAAATTAATTAACTTAAAAAATGGCGTGCTTCCAAACGCCGCCGTAAACATTGAAAACACGTTCTTATTGGCTAACACATTTATGACGTAGCTGTGCTTGTTTTGGTTAGCCGCCGCCCACCTGGCACTATTGTATGTAGGTTATTGCAAATTTTCACTTACTTAAAAATGTGATAAAATTTAGCGAACCCGGTTACGTAAAAGATAGCTCGGGAAATAATTCTTCTGTTGTTAAGACATGCATGGTTAGAAATTTGTTACCTAACAACGAATATTTCATTGGTGTTGATTTTAGAGGAGCGGCGATAGCAAGACAAATTAATTTTAATGTTTCAGATCCGGTATAGAATCTTAAGCTTAGGTTTGAAAAGCCAGCCGAATGAAGTTCGCAAGCGTACAAAAAGTGAACCCATCGAGCTAATAGCTGGAATGCGTTTAACCAAACGTGGCATAGTCTGGTGATCGAACGTCCTGCTTGCGCGAGTCGGGAAAATATTATAGTATATAATTTTCTTTATTAAAAGTAATTTTTTTCTGTCAATAATTCTTACGTTTCTCGTGAACGGCAGTGAGAGCTGTGTTTGATGCGCTGTTAGAAAAAAATGTCCTTGAAATTACGGAAAAGTACAGGCAAAACAATTGTCCAGAAAGCTCCGTAAAATAATGTACACTCAATTTTGCTTGGTAAAGGAATCCTCCGTAAAATTACGGACAATCCATCTTCCTCACAAAAGTTAAATTTCTTTAAATTACTAGCATTCCATTTTCCGTAAATAAGAATTACTCTTGCTGTGTTTCCTCGAGATCTTGACGCACCATTTAGTAACCAGAAAAATGTCTCGAATTAGCCAGGATTCGAAAGTTTCAAATCGAAACCACGACCTTGCGTTTTTCAGGCAGACACTCAACCATTGTACCACAGTGACAATATAGTCAGTGAGTTCCATGCAGTGGTAAGAGACCAACGTCATAAGAGAAAACTTTTGTTTTTGACATCTGATTTTACAGAACTTCTTTAGAATAAATGTATGAGAAAAAAGATTTTTCTGAATAGAAATAAATAACTTCGAAAGCCGCATACCCGCTGGTGTGAAACGCAGAGAAGATTTGCGATTTTTTTTCCAGCTGTGGTAAGTTCCATATTGAGACATGCATGACCGCCCACTGCAGGATAGGTGAAGCGAGGAGAATAGAAGATGTGTGTGGTCTCTTCGAAACACTTCAGTTACTAATTGGGCTGTTAGGCCATTTGCCCATGCGCGTCTATTTTTTTTTTTTTTTTTCGTTGGCGGCAATCTGTAGACAACCAGGAAGCAGCGCTTCGCTTCTGTTATCTTAGCTTGTCTTGTCTTCTCATTGTTCGCAACAGTGTGCATGCACATTTACTCTTAAAGAGTCATAGTGATTATTAATATCAGTATTTTTTAAAGAAACACAATAATATATGTTTTAAAATTGTAGAACATATTTCCAAACTGGCAATGCGGACAAACTTCCGTAAACAGAAATTTCGAAAGCAACTTTATAGTTACAGTATTTTTATTGTAAATATTTCCGTGAACTTACGAAATTTTTAACAGTGTGCCATCTCTGGACGAGTTTCGTAAAACCCTGTCCACCCCTCGAATTATTGGCCAATCACGGGTGATTTGAATTCGCGTATTGTTTAATGGCGTTGCCACAGCCAGAGAAACAGCCAAAAACACTACAGCTGCAAGGATTTCGTTGCAAACTGCAAGCTTTTGACTGCAAATTTTAACTTAAAAGAGCTTAGTTATTTTATGCTAACCATGCCATATTGTACACAATACATGGAAATAATCATTTTTGTCGTTAACAGCAGACTATTAGGTCTCTTCTTGTAACTTAAACCACGTAGTCCGCCTTGATTTGTCAGACAGAGCTAAAGTTAAGATTTTATTCGGAGTAAATTGCATTTTATTGCTTCGCAATCGAACTATTATACATATTTATACTCTACTGTGTTCCAGCCATACTCATTGTGACCGCATAAAGCTGTTTATTTAACACAATTTCACGACTTTAACGTATGTTGCTATAGTGTGTGTGTTACAAACGATAAAATGTACGGTATCGTGACGTCACAGGGACATAAACATGGCGGTTCACGTTTTTACCGAGCAAAAAAGACTTCTATTTTTATTTATGTTTTTCTCGAGTTATACAGACATAAAAAACGAAAGAACGACACCGTTGCTCATTAAATTAAACACACTTTTATATAAAATATATAAAAAATTTAAAATGTTTCATATTGTTACGAGTCTACCTGTTAATCACAGACAAATGATGCCGAAGTAACCTTATTCTACCTGACCTTGTCAAACGAGAAACTTCTCCTCACAGAGAATCGCGGACATCCGTAAGCCATTGAAATCTAGCTTGAACGAAAATATCTTCTCGAAAACGTGTTCAGCTGTGTATATTATACAACAATACGTTACTGTTAAACACCATTCCTGCAACATTTGTCGACAGAGAACGCGGAAAGGCGAAATCCCACGCTCTGAAGCAGATAAGTGCGTTTTCTCGTCATCATGACCTCAATGAAACATTTCATCAGACACAGCCTTCGCGTTTATGAACTGCAGTCTGTGCAGCCGCGTTGATCTCATAGCCCATTAGTGGCGAAGAATCACGCGAAGGGAAACAAAACAGTGACTCATTGTATGCTAATTCGAAGACGTTATGCCTTTGTATTTAGATCCGGGTACAAGGATAAATACCTATTCAAACCCAACGCCCTTTATACGGCGTGGTTCACTGGTCAAATACTTGGAACAACATGCATATTTCTGAATCGGAGTCACAGATGGCATCGTTGGCCTTTCGTAAAGAAACTGCATGATTTTTATCAACATTTTGTACAACAAATACATATATAACCTTGGCCTAGTGGTGGATTAACACAATTTCTCAAAGATATAAATATGAAAAAAATTGTTTGTGTTTGACAGGTGGATGAGCAGTTCAGTGTCCAGTATCTGTGGTTACTGTTCGACCATCGGATTCCAAGCCAGACTTTTATCTTCGGCGCGTCTTGCCAACAACCAGAGGGTTTGTCCGTTGAGCTTTCACTGCGCCGCTCCATACCACTTCTTAAATTTTGATACACTGACGGATTTATTTTCGAGGCGAAACTTACTCATTCTCTGTTATCTAGAGCCGATGTTATTATTTTTTCATTAGCTTCTGTGGTTACGGGGGAAACGGCATATTCCCTAGAAAGCTCGCCGGAAATTACATTGTCCGCCTCGATTTCCGCATGCGAAAATCCGGGGACAGACTCCGCTGGGAATCAAACCCGGATCGCCTAGGTGGAGGGCAAGTGGTCTGACCACTTCTTACTTTTTTTAAATTAAAATTTTATTTTTTCGTTGTAAAAAACCATATATTTACAAACGGAAATTACTCACAATTCAATATAATAGTGGTAAGTCTGACACATCTGAGACTCTTTAAGACATATTTTCATTCATCCTTAATATAGTTTTGTCCAACAGTATGGGTGGAAAGCGTATGGCTCGGATAGTGCACGGCGTTCATCCGGCGTTCTGAGGAGGGAAGGGAATGCCTCACCCTAATCGGAAGGCTTCTCCACGATAGCCAGTCACCATATTCATCACTAGACTATACTGGTTAGAAGAATAACATATGCCGATCGTACCGTTTCCTTAGTGTTCCTCAACGCCCCATTTTCAACAGGTCTTCCCTAAGAATGCCGTCGAAATACGCAAGTTTCACGGGTTGAGCGTTTAGTAGCAAAAATGAATTACATGAAATAATATCCGGTGTGTGGCAAACCGGTTGAAATCACAATGCAAAATTGTATCATTACTAACGCTGTTATCACCGATAAGGCGTCATAGGTGAAATGTGCATTACTTCCAGATCGGAACGGCATACGTACATGAGGTAATACGGTGAGCTGCAGTATCCACGTAGCCACATAATTGACAAATGGGATCGTCTTTGTGTCGGATGTTGTAGAGGCGTTGAGCTGTCCGGACGATGTCTCTACATAAAGAAAAGGCCGCTGCCTTCATGTCCGTTGTTACATAAGAGTCACCAATAACTCTCGATGTTCGCGCCCATAGAATTCGTGTGTTAGCACAAGCCAGAGGTGGCGTGAAGTCTGACTTTCTTGGTCGGCGGTATAATGATCTCGGGGAAACCACGAAGCGCCGCATACATGTCTGCGCGGAGCAATGTGTTAAGAGCTGCGGCCTGATAGGTGGCTGTACATTTTTGCCATGGTCCATTAGACCCAGACCTCCAGTGCTGATAGACTGTTGTTTTGTTAGGGGCGTTTTGAGAATGTAAGATTTCCACATAATCCATCCAATGTATTTCAAAAGGCCTATCTGTGCATGGTGTTGACGTAAAAGCGGAATGAGGTGGGCTGTATACCAAAACATTGTCATGTTCGATTGAAGGGGTTTGTGTCTCTGATATGCAGTATTAACGGTTGAACTCGAAGTTTTCTAATAGCAATGTTCCAGTTGTGAGAAGCCATTTTTGTAGCATCCGAGAGGAAAGAAACTCTCAATATACCAACAGTGTCGGCCCGTTGAAAGGATCCAGGACACAAGACTTCGTATTTGGCCGCCGAGCGGATATACGCTTTATGTACATTGACTCTTGAAGTGGAAGCCCGTTGGAACAGTCCAAGATTTCCTGTATTTCTCGTTGTGAACTGATAAGACATGTGATATCATCAGCGTAGGCGTTTAGTTTGAAGGTGAACGGGGAAGTTTGTTTCCCCCGTAGTTTGCTGCTCAGCAGCCGGCATAATGGTTCAATGGCAATAGTTAAAAGTGCAGTGGACAGCAGGCATCCCAGTCTCACTGAACTTCGAATAGAAATCGGTGGACCAGTCGTTCGACGTGGTCTCTTCTAACTTTATCGATTACATTTGCATTTTTGTTCATGGTTTTCCAAATGAATGGCGCCCACAGTTTGAACTTATGAAACGAGTTACAAAGAGTCCCCGTAATAACCAGCCTAGCAAACCGTGACTCTTATCTGCCTGTGTAAGATACTAATAATTGAGGACTTAACATTCACAAGGGGCTAAGTGCCAAAATGTAAGTTTCGAGATAATGACGAAAACAGTACATTGCGACAAACAAATGATTAAGGAATTATCAAAATGCGTTCACATATTGTTTACAATAGGAAAGTAGTAAATAGGAGCAATCAAACAATAACTAATACAAAATACTTATGATCATCAATATATATTTTTTCAATTAACTAGAATGCGTTGATGTTTCTTCAACCATCTAATTGTGCAGATGTACGGCGCGCATGAATATCACTAGGAGATAGCACTTTAGGTATGTCTTCGACCTAATGTTTTGGCACCTTTCTATGTACCTAAATCATTTTTGTCGAAAATGGTACTTAGCCCCTTTTGAATGTTAAGTCCTAAATTTTGACTAATATCTTGACTTGAATATTCGTCAGTTGTAAACCGTTCACGTTTTATAATCTCCTTAAAAATAGTGACTAATCTATGAACTTTCACAAGATGAAGTCAGCATATTTCAGCTGAAATGCCTATGTATCAACGTTTAGAATATTTGCTTTCTTTACTCTCTGGCTTGCAATTAGTAAATGATCTTATTAATAGGTTACTTTTTGGCAAACATAGCAATAATTCAGTCATGAATCAGTGCCATAAATGTATTCAGAAAATTACTTTACTTTTTATAAGCTTAATTTTTTATTCATTACGTATTGGATTATACATCTCGTCGTAAGCGAGGTCTTTATAGACTGTTAGACATTACTTTAAACAAAGACAGGAAATATGAAAGTTGGCGGCCATGGCCTTTGTTAAGGAACTATCCCAGAATTCACCTGAGGCGATTTCGGGAAACAGCTACATTTAACCAAAATAAAAATTGTGCCCGAAAGGAACAACAGATTTAGAAATTTATTATATCTTATGCATTTCGCTATAATGCTTCCCGTTTATTTATCGTGGCCTGAAGATTGTGTTCAAGAAATTGGTTCTCCTCTTTCATCACTTGTATGCAAATGCAATGCTTTCTTCCTGAGCTCTTGTGTCAGTTTTAGTTTTGTCTCGTAGTTATTTAT
Source organism: Medauroidea extradentata (assembly GCA_003012365.1). Lineage (NCBI taxonomy): Eukaryota > Metazoa > Arthropoda > Insecta > Phasmatodea > Phasmatidae > Medauroidea > Medauroidea extradentata. Next base: position 23,821 of record PNEQ01120813.1, read on the forward strand.
TTGCAGTGCACCAACAAACTACTGATTTTGATGAGACGTAAGCCTTACATGATACAAACCTTACGTTAACTTTATGTAATAAAATTAGAAAAGATCTTAGTTCTCGCCATTCAGATTATTTCCGGGATTAATTTTGCTATCTGTCGCCTTGTGCAGTCCAAGTTAGACGTGTACGCTTTACCGCTATAGAAATGTACACAGAACTTGAAGCAAACACTGCTCGGAAAAATTACCGAAAAATATGGAAGTTCTTTCAGGACACAATTGACTCTCACTGTGGCTATGAACAAACCGTATGGTAATTGTTTAAAAAAGTCCAATGAATCATTAGTCTATAGTTATTTAAGAAATATGTCACGTTTTTCCTATATTTCTTTCAGCCGTTTTCGGGGAATCTTAAGAGAGGGATGGCTTCTTACTTTGCAAATGAAAGCACAACTTTTCCTTTAAGTTATAACTACTACCCATCATGCAAAAGAAAGTACAACCTTTCATTTAAGATATATTTCATTATGAAAGAGACAGTTTTATTTCCAGTATACTTATTCATAGATACGTCGATAAATGTATTTACAAAAACATCAGCTTTTTATGTTTGCTTTTTCACTTGAAGCAGTAGAAGTGTAAACTCATGTAAATATAAAATTACGTTGTTATATTTTTTTTTCAGAATAGGCTTTATGGACCTATGTTTGGCTACATAAACTATATAGTACTAAATGTCGTGGTCTATATCAGTGAATTTTATCCGAAAGTATTAAGAACAATAATTTAAATTCCATATTATAAGCGACCCGTCTGCATGCCTCACTCCAGAGTAGTGTACTTAGTATGAATGTGACACAGAATGAAACCCACGTGCCCAAGTTGCTGTTTTTTCTTGATACCTTACGTATGTACGTCATCCGTAAATTGATGCATTTAACGCCTTTTGTATGACTTCGGTAACCGGGCAAAAGTCCTAAAAAAATATGCGCCAGTTTCACATGTATCATTATTTCTACCTAAATTCTGAACTCTCTATAGAACCATGAGCCAGAAATGAATATTTAACTTTTTGGGTGATATAATTTCGTGTGACCGAGCTTAAGAGTGAAAATATTTCTAATGGCAGAAGTACCGAACATAAAAGTTCAGCAATACGCCATTCTGAATATGGCATTTTGTGAAATTAGTTAACTGTGAACAAGGAGAGAAAGTTAGTAACATTTTAAAATTAAGATAATGTTTCTGTTCAGCGATGTAATGGAAACGCGAAGGTAATTTATCGGTGTAAATCTGAATTTTATTTCATCTTCATTCCTCAACCTTTCAAAAGTTACCCAGTGAGTAGTCATTACTAGAAATTATGACTCATAATCCATACTTGACTTGTTCGCTGTATGGGTGCAATAACACTCTGCTAACTCTACCGCCATTCAACTGTTTATTTCACAGAACTTCGTTATCTTTCGTCGACACTGTTAGCTTAAGAATCTTCAAGGTGTTCCACAACACAGGTGACCTTCGCTGTCTGAGCTGATTCTCAGCTCGTCCTCCTTAAATTGTACTTTAGATATGAACTTAAAATTTTGTTTCGTCTGTGTCTCCGCTCTGCTTGAATCTCGCGCCGCCTACTCGGGTAGTCATGAACGCTAATTCAGGGTGATGTGCCTTTCCCCCCTTTCCTCTTCCTTCCTCCTGATGCAATTCCCACTCCTCCTGCTCTACTT